>JAFVLL020044580.1:0-13031 GCA_021397915.2 Tor tambroides | reverse complement strand
GCAAAATTATTGCAATATAAAAGTATATTTAAAAACTTTAATGTTAGGTGGAATTAATCGCGATTAATTTTAGAAAAATGTGCAATTAATTAGTTCTTTTTTTTTTAATCGATTGACAGCACTAATATATATATTATACATATATACATTATATACATATATATATATATAATTATATACATATAATTATTAGTGCTGTCAAAATTAGTGTGTTTTTCAGTTTGACGTGTTAAAAATATTTAACGCAGCTAACGCAGGGGCGGGCCTAGGGTTGGTCACCCCACTCACAACTGCTGCCTCTGTCTCTTTTTTTCTTGACAAGAAGTTTATTTATTTAGTTTTAAAACGTCTTTATGACCACATCAAACAGGAGACGTTTCAGACGCGCACTCTAACTTCATTTCAGCACCAGGCGCGAGTCAAACGAGTGCGGAAACGGTACTGGGCTTGTGGCGCACGCTCTTCAATTGCACGCACAAAGGCGCCGACACACGCAGTAGTCTTTATCATTTCATATCAAAGCATGAAATAAACTACGTGCATGCAATGTCGTGGTCAGTTAAGTCATGAAGTTACCAAAAAGGCGATTAAAGATGCCTTAAAACTGTGCATGCATGTAATATGTTATATATGAGTCACATTTAAGAACGTGTCTCTGAAATGGTTTTCAAAACAGTCCTGGAGCAGCCAAGCACTGTCTCCTTCATCTAAAACACCCAATTTAACTCGTCAGTTCATTAGTAGAGACTTTAAGACTTGAAGTAGGTCAGAAAATACAGTATGTTGATTATACAGAAATAAAACACTGATATAAACAGAGAATGCATGACACTCTAAAATGCATGTCTTTCTGATAAACGAGCAGTTTGTGGACTCCTTAGTGTGTGAATGTGACATCTGGTGCTATTGCTGCCTGAGCCAACAGCAAGACAAAACAGGACCAAAAATACACACTTATGCTCACAACAGAGCTTAACTCAAGAAATGACAGCACACACATCCCGAGCAAAACTTGTATGGACATGTGAGTCTGGGTACGATATAGTATGTTGTGTCTCTAATGTTCTCCTCAGGATTAAAATAGAAAACTAAAGTCTTTCACTTACACACAAACCAAGAAATACACTCTGGAAAAGTGCCTGGCCAAGATTTTCCGTCAAACACAAGGCAAACTCTGGGGACTCATATAAACCCTGTATTTACAGTCTGTCCACGATAAGAGACAGAGTTCACACAGAGTGCAACAGCAAATGACCAAAAATCTCATAACTAAAGCTAAAAACCCATTAAATCTGATAAGCAGTGGGGATCAATCTTAAACCGGATATGAAACACATTTTGACCTTATTTCATGTAGATTGCAGTTTGATTTTAATGAAACCAGAAAACATTCTGCATTTCAGATAAGATGTTAAAACACTGGAATCAAATCAGGTTCATGCTCTGCAAAATTATAATCAGAGTATATTTGTTAGCAAGGCAAAAATAAACAAAACAGCTGTCCATAGTCTGTCGGCAATGTAAGTTATTCAATATTATTCAAAGTTTTCTTTTTTATTTAGTACAACAGCACTTTTGATTGTGTGATATTGCTTATTTAGTCTTTGCAGATCTGTGTGTGGGTATTGATTTAATCCAGTTTGTGCACCTGATACAATCTTAGACCCATTGTTTTGTGTGAAGGATGCCGCGCTTGGCAAAACAAAATCCTACGCTTGATTTCTGCCAAAAGCCTCACCCATCTAATTATGTGATTATGGAAAAACAACAAGATAAAGTACGTAAATTGTCTTTTGTAGGACTTGCCTGAAATCACTGAACCAAGTATTTTATCTCAACTTTTCAACAACACAGTTTTTGTTGCATTGAAAATGTTTGCTGAAAATAACATCACAGAGTGTGTTTGTGGATCTAAAATTGTGGAACTCACCTTTGCTGGGTTTTCCGACATGCACTTTGAGTGGCATTTCTTGGCACAAGAGTGATGGACTTGGCAGCATGATCTCAGCACCCAAGCCTTCATCCATCTGACCTCCTGTGACCTCCCGTTGCACGGTCTGGAAAAAGAGGTCAAAGGTCAAACACAGGTCAGAACTGAATGTGGACAAGCCTATTGTCCAGTCACAGTTGTCACACTTGGACAGATAAGTCTTATTTACTTTACTCTGACAGCACATCAGCCTGCTTCTTTAGGTCACTCAATATGAATTTACTATTGTTAACTCTGTATTTACATAACTATAATAGTGGTTACTTGCAACAAGTATACACATGGTTTGCGCCGACCACAATGTGCTGCAAATTACTGGCTGAAGAGAGCATGAAATCATTCAATATCTAGAGACATTTAGAAACTCAATACTTCACATTGTAAAGACAGGCTTGTTGAGTTTTTAAAAGAAATTACATCCAAACACATTTATAGAAGCCCATTTCTGCCTCAGAGTAAAAAAAAAAGGTTAAATAAAATAAAACTATATACAATCAATAGCATAGAAGATATTTAAAAATAAAATGAATAAAACTAATAAATAAATTTCACTTATGAGATGTAAAATCATTCTTTGAGATACGAAGTTGCAATTATAATAAACTAAATCAAAATATCAAGATGTGTCATGTCACAAATTCACAATTAAGGTAAGTTGCAATTATTAGATAAAACTTATTTTTTATTCTGAAGCATAAGCAAGCTTATACACATTACAACAAACCATCAAAAAAGTTGGACTAAGAACAGGCACTCTGTGTATCACTAAACAGCTTTGTTACTGTGTTTGGTAACATCTTGATGCTCAATGAAACAAAACAACTGTCTCAGACATAAAAAATGAGTCATAAACTTCCTGGTAATAGATGACTGTTCTAATTAGTCATCCTGGTCAACTTAGTGCACATGTGTCTTACATTATGTAATTTTTCATCACTTTAGAGTAGCACATCTAAGAATTGAATAACAATACAAATACGTTTGACTTTTTAGCTGTGATTCGTCAGATAATCAGATTACAAACCAAAAAACCCAGTCTGATCAGCAGACACAATAGTTAAATACTTCAGCTCCTCCTCCTTCTTTTTGCTCTGAGGTTACATCTTCCAGCTTGCTAAAACAGAGTAGGAGCAAAAAAGGCCGGTACCACATATGCTAAGCACAGCAGCTAGTAAAAGTCAGCTCTGAAACCAATTAGGACTGCCGTACAGTCCACCGCTGCCACATCCACATCCCACGCTGCCAAATCTCTGTTCCTCTCTTCCTCTCTTTGAAAAACATGCCCTTCTGTTGAAGACTCAGCTGAAGTGTGGCTCATAACACAAAGGAAATAAGTCCTTGGAAAAGTACAGCTGGGTAAATCCATTCTTAGCAGACAAAGAAGAGCAAGATGAGAAAAGTGAATCAGCCGCATTTTTAAGCACTATCTGAATAGCTGTTTTTGTGTCAGTTTAAAGTCAGTGTGATATGGCCTTCATTTTATGTTCAAAATCTGATATACAGTACTATAATTTAGGGCAAAATACAACAGTCATTGGGGAAAAATTTAGGAAGGGACTTTTATCCATCAGGACTTGGCTGGATCTTTAAGAATTTAAGAACATCATAAGCTAGTTGTAAAAAATATATATATGTTTATGAAGGTAAACATCCTTATGGTAGACATGGACTTACAAAAATACTACGGAGGTCAAATGTCACCCAGATAATTGTTTGGTTACCAACATTCTTCAAAATATATATTTTTTGTGTTCAAAAGAAGAAAGAGACTCATGCAGGTTTGGAACATCTTGAGGGCGAGTAAATGATGACAAAATTAAAATTTTGGGGTGAACTATCCCTTTAAACTATAGTACAATCAATTCAACACACCCCTCTACCCCTCAAAGCCTCATTTTTATTCCTGTCAAACTTTAAATTGATGCCTCTGCTTTAAAAGTGGAAAGTGCTCAAATTTTAAGCAGCGCTATCTGAAATTTAATTCAAACAATTGTTAGCGATTACAACCAAAGCATCACAAAAAATGCTTGAGACAAAATAGCATGTGTTTTTGTTGATGTTTAGGCTAGTGTAAAGGCCTCTTGAACAAGCGAGCAGTCGGAGCTTCCTGATGAATCACAGGAGAGTTACACAGAGGGCTGATTTAAGCATGGAGAAATGTGCTGAGCTTCAGTTCATGAAAGCCAAAACCAACAAATCACTAAATAGAACCGCCTTCTCTGCCTTCACAGGGTACTTTCCCACTACACCCGTTCAAGCACGTTTCAGCAGCATGTGTGTATGTTATGAGCCCATGTATGTACAGATAACACCATGGAGTAAAATGGAGATTTACATCCACAACACATGGAATCACCAATAAAAGATTCAACACACATCATGAAGTGTTTTATCGCATTTCATCAACTTTCTGCATTTTGGTGCAGCAGTGTTTTGGATTGTGCACAGACAAAGATTTCTGCCTGGATCACAAACTGTACAAAATAACCATGAATTTAATGGTAAAAGACTGTAAAAATGCTACAGCAAAAACCTGTTAAAAGGTTAACGGTAAGTTCCCTTACTATATACGGTGAAAAACTGTATTGGACATTACATATAATTTTACAGTAGTATACCGTTTTTGGAAGTGAAAAAGAACGTATAATTTACAGTGAATAACTGTAAATTGACATTCTCAGAATTCCCTGCGTTACATTTCAAATTTGATGTTGTTGCATTGAAATGATTATGTTTATTCTTAATTTTTTTCTCATCAGTTGTGTACATTAGGGTTGTATGTTACATCTAATGTTGTTAAATTAATGTTTATTGCATTATTTCAGTTTCATGTGTGTCACCATGATGGTGTTTAGTGTTTGTGTAAATGACACTGTGCACCTTCTATATATGTTAATATTAAAAAAGCTGCTTGTGATTGGCTTTGGTTCATCATGTGACTTTCTCATCATCACCTGCTTTTGGTGGCTATCAGTGTATTACAAAGGTACAAAACAGATTTCAGTACTTCAATAGGATGGTATATTAACATTATATCAGTTAATGAAATTATGGTATTTAAATGTAAATTTAAGTTAAATCCATAAAACCTAAAATGTTGCTACCGTATTTTTACGGTAAAATTCTGGCAACCACAGCTGCCGTTTTTTTACTGTAAATTTAACAGGATTTTTTTTTTTTTTTTTTTTACAGTGTTTTATGTTTTAACTGCACAACAATCCTTTATGGTAGCAATTACAGAAACTGATATCAGGTAACCTCAAATCCCTCTAATCACAGTAATTGCTAAATCATGGTTACCAAAAAAAAAAAAAAGGCGTACACTAACTAATTTCTGAAGGATTATGTGACACTAAAAAATGGAGTAATGGCTGCTGAAAATTCAGCTTTGACATTCCAATAATAAATTACAGTTTAAAATATATTCAAAATACAAAGCAGTTCTTATAAATTGCAATAATATTTCACAATATTACTGTTTTTATTGTATTCTTAATCAAATAAATACAGCCTTAGTGAGCATAACAGCCTTCTTTCAAAAACTTTTTAAAAACATAAGGTATTGTAGATAACTAGTAAGGGCATTTTTCCACAGATTTGGGCAAGGTCTTTAGGGTTTCCAATCAGGTTCCATACCTAAATTGATAAAGAGCATACTTTCTAGTTTTGTCTATCAAACCTCAATACAAATTACTAAGAAAAGTGGTGTGATTCCTTTCTTTGCAGCATTATCTCAGTCTCACAGAAGTTGCTGTGCCATTCCTAATTCCTGCATAGACATGTCACGAACAAGATGACAAAATGCAAGAAAATGTCATACATACTAGTTTTGTGGAGTGGACTGAATGACACCAGCTAAGAGCAAATAAATAGATATTACATAGCAGCTGTGCAATGCAATACTGTTCGGAACTGTGTGTGCATCGTGTCAGCACATATAATGTCATTTTGACATCTAGTTATTCTAGAACTGCTGCAGAATATCATATTCTATAATGAAAGGGTTTTGTTATTGTAAGAACAAATGTCTTGCTGCTTTCTGTCAATGTTTTCAAAGCACGTTTGTTGACTCACCAAGCTGACATTTTTGAGTTACAACATAATTATACATTTGCAATATTACATTACACACTGGGTTTAAACAAGTGCAAGTGTGAGTCTTATGTCACAGTAAAGGCATTGATTTGTTGAGATCACTCCTGAACCCCCAGGAGAGTATGGAACTTATTCAAAAAGATAGTAAACACTCTCTGAGTCGTGTGACTTCTCATGGCTGAATTGCTTGTCTGTGCCAGATGACCCCAGTTTATTATTGTTGCTCCTGGTGCTCCCCATAGATACTGTTGAATAAATCAGGTCTGACCTGTGTGTCTTGGGGTGGTGTGGCCTAGTGCTTAAAGATCGAGGCTAGTAAGCAAAAGGTTAAGGGTTCAAAACCCACAAGGAGTGATCTATGAACCGTCAGCATTGCTGAACTGAGACACTTAACCCCAGGTTGCACTGAGGGGACAGTCCTTGCTGCTTTTGATAAAAGTGTCTGTCCCAGTTGGTGCCAATAGCCTCATGGTTAGTGTGCTGAAATACAGTGCAACTGTGCTCACAGTGACCCAAGTTCAAATCCCATCATTTGTCAATCCCGCTCCCCTCTCTCTCCACTCAATGATTTCCTGTCTGCTCTATACTGTCCTGTACGAATAAAGGCATAAAAAGGCATACTGTTCACGGGGATTCCGTGAACAGTAATAATGTTTTTGTGCTAATGTTTTGAGAATATTCCTAAAGACCATATAACTTCGAACAAAAGTTCCATTAACATTACTGCAACAACATTCATCTTGACTTGGTGAGAACCTTCAAGAACATTCCCTGATAGCTGGGAACCAACCACTTTAAAGTTGTGATGAAACAGAAGTAGTGGCAGATCTTTTTTCTATATTATAAATCCAAATGTAACAGATATTGAAAAAGAAACAATACAGAACAGGAAATTGGTTCTATGCTTCAATTGTTGATTGGATTTTGCAATGTGGGTGTTGCACTAAAAAGAGATTAACATTAGGGGCGGGATTTAAGTGGAATAAATGATTGGACAAGACCTACATATGTCATCAGAGAGAGGTCTGATATTTTCACCAGAGGATGCAGTCATGATTTTGATTCAACATTATGAACTCAAAATAAAAATAAAAAAAAGAACATGGATGAAACATAAGATCTATAAAACTGCATTTAGAAAATAGTGTGAATTTCATTTCGATTTTAAATGCTTCTCACCTTGCAGCATGGACACCCGGCCTGGCAGGAGTTGAAGGTGGATGTTGTGATGTAGGAAGAGAAGGTCGGGGTCGCGCTCACGTTTGGGAGAGCAGCAGCGCTGGCCCCGCCCCCGTGTGACGTCGACGGCGCCTCACCAATTGTCACCTGAAGGATCTCCTGGATCTGTGTCAATTCTTGCCTCAGGACCTGCTTTTGATGAAAACTAAAGGCGGGATGGTTCGAAGCCATGGTGAAGAGGAGCAAAAACTGCTCTCCAGTCTGGCCATCGTTAAGCTGAAGTCCGTAGTTGTTAATGATGGTGTCGATGTGAGTGAGGGTCCGAAACAAAACCCCCGCCGCTACGCGGTTGTCCGAGCTGAGGAGCGCGAGAGAGACGAGCAGCTTGCTCCTCACGACCTCATCCGTGATGTTGGTCAGGTTGGCGAGGTCAGCTGGGTTGTTGGCTTTGATTTCTGCATCCCTCAGAGAGTGGTAGTCTTTTCGGGCTAGGTCTTCCAAACATGAGCCGAGGAAGCGGAGTTCAATGGGAACGCACAGGTCCAAAAGGCCGCAGAGAAACTCAGCCCTCTGCGCCGAACTCAACGCAGAGAACCAGCGGTAAACCTCCTCTCTCTGAACAAAGCATCTGTTCTCAACCATCTTAGACAGCACTCATAACATGCATCAGATATTAAAAACAAAGTTCATACAGCAGTGCTTGGTGGCCTTTATAAACTTTACAAACTTCCAAATCATTCACTGACGTAAACATCCATGAACTTATAGGCAGTGGTCAGTCTGAGCGTCTCAGAACCCCTGAAAGAAGACATACTACATAGTTTCCTTCGCGTTTTATATGCCTGCGATTGCATTATCTCGTCAAGGCCTATTAGGATATTGAAGAAACAAACTGTGTTTACTGTGATCCCAGACGCGCGGCGGCGCAGCCCCTCTGCCCGCCTGTGTCTCTCCTTTTTCGGCCAGCCCCCCTGCGTGATCCCCACGTCAGCCAGTTATTCAATAGACTCCAGGACACATTATAAAACAAGAACATTTCTTTCAGATCTTCTAGTATCCATTAGACCGATTTGTCCAGATGAAACTATCGCAATTCCCGTACACGCGCAAAGGAAACGTCGTAGGGCAATAAACATTTTGAGTGAAAAACTCCCCAATTTTAACAGTTTGACCGGTCGAATGGATGTCAATATAACCGTATATTCCTTCCTCGGACGCTGAAGTAATGTTTTAATGTTTTTTTTTAAAAAAAACGTGACACTTTATCCGCTGCTTTATTTGCTTTCACGCGAGTGAATTAATCAACGGTTTCGTTGCCTATCATTATCCTGTCGTGAAGTCGAGTAAGGCGAACTGAGTGTAGTTCACTATCCCGAACTTCAAGCAAACCCCGTCCACGGTTGAACTTTATTGGATGAACAGCTTGTCATTAATCATATTCTGCGCTGTGATTGGTCAAAGCGACATTCTTGTGTATCTCTCACAAGCGCCTGCAGTCATATTTGATGTGGACTGTAAAATATATAATTTAAAGCGATAGGGTACATTAACTTAACATACCTTCGTAAATGAATTTTAAACATGAGGTAAATTTATTTAAGTAATATGAATTATTACTCTGGCGATGGTAGTACAGAGGTAGTACCTTTTTGAAGTATGCCTTTGGCTGTAGGCATATATTGGAAATCCTCTGGTTTTGTCATTTTATTACGTCAACTTTCCCGAAGATGGCGCCAATTGTCCCAGGGCTAAATCACGACAAGTCTTCTAAATAGTCTCAACCAATCTAACGGATTCATATTTTCTCAAATACTTTCCTCTTTGTCATATTTATCTGGAAAATACCATTACCTGAGTCGTTTACAAATTGAACACGCAGTTGTTGATCTTAAAATTCTTAATCGCTGACAAACGATATGATGAATTTTTGACTAGTTTTTAATGGATTGCAGATTTCCCATTGTTTTTGTTCTTGTGTATTAGGTATTATAAACCAAATAAATAATACTTTTACAGCATTTAGTATAAAGCTAGGTACATGTTAATTTCTACTGATTACTTTTAACATTTAAAGTTCTATAAATTAACATTAATGTTAATTTGTATGTAGCCTGTTACAATATGAAAAAAACAAATGAATAATGAATAATAGTATATTTATAAATGAACATTAACAGATTAATACATGATGCACAAAAACTATTTTTTTAGTTTGTGACACCTATTAAAGAACCACTGACAGAAAATATGAAAAGACCCTACTGTAAGATGAGTAAACTTAAGTATAACCTAATAAATGTACAGTGCTGGCAGATGGAACTGTTGCTGATAATAAATAACCACTAGAGGGAGCAACTGGCTCTCACTGTGACTTGTGCCTGAAATTTATAAATAATTGCGATGCTCAGGCAAAAGTGGTGGGTGTTCAGATTTTTAAAGCTTTGAAAATATATGAATCCAATACTAGTCCAACTGGTGGGGTGCAAAAAATAAATAAATAAATACATAAAATGAAGACAGATTTAAGACAGACAGTTTAGAATAGGCAAACTAAGGCTGGGCACGAGTACTGAAGTATTTAGAATTAACAGCAATGATTTTTCATGAAATGCTTGAAGTGACTTATACGGAATTTAAAACATCAAATAGGAGTGTTATTTGTAATTTAGTGTGCTATAGTATAATTTTCAGTGGTACCTTTTGGACCAATTCATCAGAAAGCAAAACTACACAAGGTCAAGCTAACCGTGACAAAAATAATGGTGTATGCGTATTACGATAATTACGGTATTCAGCAAGAAAAGCAAAGAGACATGCTTTCTGAGTGTTTTTTCCTATTGAGTTGGCTAGTGAGTGGGATGCCAAAGATGTTTGTCTGATACATATGTAGATTCTCTTTCACCAACAATTCACACATTGAAATCATTGCCCTATGTACCCAAGTGTTTGAGTTGATTTAACATGCTCATCCCTAATACAAACCCAAAAACCTGAGTTTGCAAATGTCCCTCTTTCTTCTATTGCTGCCCTGTGGTTAAACAGTTAAGGAAAGCTAATTTAATAACTCTCCAAATTTTCAATAACAGCCTTGATTCTTTCAGTTGTGCTGCAGGGGTGCGTGAGTCATCACGGCCTGTTTTGCTAACAAGTCTGAGTGATGTTGCATCTCTGGGCTTAAACTCATCATGGTAAGGCTCCTCAGGCCTCAACCAGCCACAGCCATAGTGCGTCTGCATCAAATTCTAAATGGTGCAGTGGAAACCACACAATTACTTTTTCAAAATGTCATCTGCCGCCCTTTAACAATTTTGTGGAGCTATTAGAACAGGATAAAGCCCATACAATTACATATAATGAATTATAATTCATATCTATGTGTGTTTTTGGTTAAAAATCTGTTATTTTAATGGTTAACAAGGCAATATTATTAATATCGTTTGCCTTTTTAAGTCTGATTGTCAAAGAAATTATGACTGTTAGTAAGAACAACCTTGCAACAACTGTCATTCTGAAATGATACTTGTTGTACCTCATGCACTTCCCTTGCAATATCTCTCTTATATACATGCACTCTCCCACACTCTGTCTTCTGAACCCACTTTATAAAATCTCCCCGTCCTTCTCTAATGCTAATCAAGCCAACAGCAGGCTATCACTTAAGTAGCCTGATAAGCTAAACCACCAAACATGATGAGTTAACATTGCTCAATCAAACACAAGTTTGATTGAGCGTGTAATATACATGAAATATACATGAATCACATTAAATCTACTTGGAGTCAAACTGTTGGTGACCTGTTTACTGCATGAAACCTGGGTTCTCACTACCTGCTGAGCCAAAGCAGCATGTCAGAGTATTTTTACCCAGCTTCGTCAGAGTTGATCCCCAGTAATTGAGAGGATAAATATCCCTCCTCGTCTTTACAGACTGTTACACACAATTGCAAGTCAAAACTAAAGGTATGATTACATGAATACTATATATTATTTATATATAATAAGTATATAATATAATAAGTGATATGTCTTCAATTATAACATACTTTGGCTATGAATCATATGAGTCACCACAGTAAAAGATGCTCTTTGTGCCTTACAGATATCATGGAATCCAGTGAAGAACAGTAAGGATGATCAAGTGCCTAGGTCAACAGAGCAGATTTTATATAATCTCACCTGCGACAAAGAGATTTAATGCACCATCTCAAGCCATATCATTAACTGACAAATGCTCTAATTATTCTATGAGGGCAGAGCAATGGAGATTTAGCAGGAGGGTAGGGGGAGGACTAAGCCGGGCAATTAGGAAAAGCAATCTTTGCTCCCTGAGGTGGATACAGAGAGAGAGAGCGGTAAGTATTAATGCGGTGCATGTCTCTTTAAATGAAGGGAGAGCAAGGGAGAGAGAGCATGTGAAAGGGGGAGGGGGAGTCGGCTGCCTTGGAACAGTCCGCCTCTAATGAGCAGATTTGAGAGACACCAGTGTAAGAGAGAGAGAGACATCCAAGCATATGGGGGAATAAGATGACGACGGAGAAAAAGACAATCAGCATCACGAAAATCATTCCAATAACGTGATTGAGTCAAGGAGGAACAGAAGAAGGTAAATCAGGAACAATGAATCTGGTTTTCCCACCTGCAAGCGGACCGGAGCACAGGATTTTTATACAGACCTGAAAAGAGAACTGAGAGGAAAGCAGAGACAGCGACAAAACAGTGCCCAGATAAGGAATTAATCACATCAGTTTGTTTGCGATCAAGCTGCGCGCTCATCCTGTGCTGTGCGCATATATGCATGCGATTGTGTGGGGATAGAGACTGCATTGCTGCTAGCTGACGGAGACTGAAGCTTGCAGAATCCATCGCTCTTTTTTCTTGTTTCTCTTGCACTGTCCCCCTGTGTGGCATCAGCATGTCAGGCGGATTTGGTACAACAGTAGGTGAGCTCCTGGCGGAAAGCATGCGATTGTAAATGCTACCTGCCTGCTTCATCCATCGGCCGTCACTCTGAAGACTCACAGGTTTCTAGGTGGAGCCTGGTGGTCTCAGCGACTGGGAGGGGAAGAGAAACAGCTCAAAGCCCCAGAGAGGGTGAGCAGGAGTGAGGGTAGGTGTGTGCTGGCACAGGGGCCCGCTGTGGAGGCAGGAACGAGGAGGGGGCCAGAGCACCAGAACCGAGAGAATTGTTGCTGCGTTGGTAATGACAGAACAAGGCGCATGGCTGGCGTGGGCCCACTTTCATCACTGAGAACAACTGCAGGAAAGCAAGCAACTTGTGAATAAAAAGCTCCACTCCTGGAGGAGGATGGTCTGAGAGGGCTCAAGCTGCTCCTGCCTAGTTTGACAGGAGGGGACTACTGCCCGGGAGGGCTCCTCTTTTTACTTTTAACTTTTTGCATTGTTTTCTAAGGCAACTAAAGGGAGCATATACGGGTCTTTTCCTTCCCCAGCGTTCCACCAACACCCCAGCCCCATTTCCAAGTCTGATTTTGTTTGGGTCTTACTTCCTTTTCTTTTTCTTTTCTTTTTGAGATTTGGGGTATTTGCCAAAACCTATTTCATGCATGTCCACTGGGGGCAGGTTCAACTTTGATGATGGGGGATCATACTGTGGAGGGTGGGAAGAGGGAAAGGCCCATGGCCATGGCATCTGCACAGGACCCAAGGGCCAAGGCGAGTACGCAGGCTCCTGGAGCCACGGCTTTGAGGTGGTGGGCATCTATACCTGGCCCAGTGGGAACACCTATCAGGGGACATGGGCGCAAGG
>JAFVLL020044579.1:22500-38902 GCA_021397915.2 Tor tambroides | reverse complement strand
TGTGTCTGTGTCTGTGTGTGTGTGTGTCCGTGTGTGTGTGTCCGTGTGTCCGTGTGTGTGTGTGTGTGTGTGTGTAAGCTGATGGCAAACACAGATGTAACCCGCTTCAGCAGCTGTAGTTGAGCTGGAATGTGTGTTTGAGTGATTCCAGATCCGCTCAGACTTGCTGAATATATATTTACTAAATATGAAAGTATGCTGCCGTCTGTCTCTCTGAGGGTCTGAAACACACAAGTTTGTGTTGTTGTGTTTTGCGGACACATGATGCTGGAGGCTTTCTGGAGGGATTTCAAGACAAACGCAATGTTTCTGATGTAAGGCAAGACGCTACAGGCAAAGCCAATGTTTTTTCATGCTCTGGTCAATTTTGAGATTTTTCAAAGAAAAGAAAAGAAAACATCCAAAATGCACATTTGTGTTTATGCTATTGCACTTTGTCTATTTGCGTCTGTAGATTTTAATTACAATTCATATCTTTAAAAGTTTTTCCTCCACTTCAGCAGCACTTACATACACCAAATGTAAGTTTTATTCCTTTCTATATTCTGGAGGTTTTTACTGAAGGGTTTGTTCAAATATCATTCAGTTTGATTCATATTAACATTTTATTCTTAAAAACATGGTGAAAATGTATATGTTTCAGTCTGTTGATAGTATTTTTTGAGTGATAAAAATCCCTTCTGTAAAAACCTTTAACTCTAATATGTCAACAAAATCAAACAAGATTTTTGAACCTGGCTTTATCCAATGTTCAGATTTTTTGTTTAAATTATTTGATTAAATGATGCATAATTTGCATATTTAAACAAAATATTTTAGAAAACTTGTAATACAAACACAAAATTTGTAATACACTGTATACACACACACACACTTATATATATATATATATATATATATATATTTTCTTCAGATTATTTATGTGACCCTTATTGGCAGATATGTTGTTTTAAGCACTCAATTTTGATATATTTTTTCAGAAAACAAGACTTAATCTTGTGTCATTTTGTTTGATTTAAGAACGTTTAAAAATTAGTTCTGGAAAACGAGACAAAGATACTGAGTAAGATTTTTGTTGTTGCGCACACTTGATTTGACTGTTTAGTCTGAATACTCTTGGACTTAATAAGCCTCGTGAAGCTTCGGTCCATATCAAAAACTGTAGCTGAAAATGCCTTTGAACGTTTGTGTTTGATTACTTGTGTGATTTGTGGTTCATCAGGAGCCGGTGATGCCACTGAAACAGGAAGAGGAACTGGAGGGAGAAGGGCTGAAGGAATACCAACAGTTTCTGGCTCTGGAGAAGGTCATTTTGAAGAACATGGGCCTCCTGACCGAGACAAATCAGACCTGTAACACATTAGAAACATCCTCATCTTCATCACTCTAGAACAACCGAGAATCTAGAACTTACCAGATGATCTAATAACAAGAGTTCTTCTTTAATTCATTATGCCATTGACACATCATTTGATTCTTATTCATTGGTTCCAAATGATGATGGAAATTCCATTAGCAAAGCATGCGAATTCTTTAGTTTTTGACTGCTGCAGCTACAGCATCATTATTGTTGTGTAATAAAGTTTTCTGAATGTAAAACATTAAAACCCTATTTTTTAACCAGGGCAGACAGGGTGTTTTGTTCTTGTAAGATTATGCGCTCTGACCTTGAAGATGGATTCTTCCTCCGGTTACTGGTCTGAGTTCATCTTCGCCGTAACCAAACACGCTCTTAATTCAGCGGCTTCACCTCCGACATAACAGCTTATCTGCTTTCGCACGGACACGTTCAGCCACTAATGTACAATATTGATCGAGTTCAGCTCGGCTTGTATCGATTCAGTAGATGCTAAACTTCCTCTTTAAGTGGCGTACGTGACAAGATTTCACATGTAAACAAGGTTTGGTCGACATAGAGGACATCTTCATAAAATGCAGCTAATGACTTTCACATCAAATTCATAAAATGCATTTCTCTGGGTAACTATGAGGCAAAGAAAGGTTTTTAGCAAACCCTAGAGTAATTCATTGACGTGAGTTTCATATATCCAGTGAACTGAGTACTATCTACCATTTAAAAACATAGGACTGATGAAATACGAGAAGAGCACATTTATGTGTAAACTGACTACATTCTTGCATACATTTCTGAATCAAATACAGTAATTTACATAATATGGTTTTACATAATTTATACAGAAATTTAATTCAGAAATTTCTTCAAATGCAGAATTGCAAGATATCAATGCACAATTCTGAGTTTTAAAAAAAAGTCAATTATGAGACTAATAAACTTAAAATTGCAAGACGTAAATTCTTCAAATAAAGTTATCACGAGAAAAAAAACAATTGCAAGATGTAAACTCAGAATTGCAAGACATAAATTCAGAGATTCTGACGTTTAGCATCTCACAATTTTGTGTTTATATCTCGCAGTTCTGCCTTTTTAGTAATTCTGAGAAAATGTTTTAATTGCGAGATATAAATTTTGCAATTTTGACTATTTTTCTCACAATTCTGACTTTTCTTTGAATTCTGAGTTAATTTTGACTTTATATCTTGTAATTCTGAAAATTGTGAGATGGAAAGATGCCCGAATTGTGAAATAAAAAGTCATAATCACCTTTTTTAGTTTACATCTCACAATTCTCGCAACGCTGAGTTTCTATCTTCTTATTCTGAGAAAAAAAGTAATTACGAGATATAAATAAAAATATCTGAATTTTGAGATAAAAAGTCACAATTACCTTTTTTTATTCTGTTGCAGAAACAAGCTTCCATAGTAAATGTCTCAAAAGGTAGTACACAGCTTTACTGTTGCATTATATTGCATGAATTTCAGTTTTTATCTCTGTAATAAATTTTTTTTTTTGCATATTTATTCAAGTTTTGTAAGCAAATTTTTTGAACTCTTTGCAGATAATGAGTCAAGAAAGAGAAATTACAGCAGATGTCATTTATAATTCATTCGGTGCACTGAAAATGAAGGTGAAATTGACCGCATTGCTTTATGGGATACTGTTTTTTTCTGCACATATTGGCAGTTGGCTTCATCTATTTAAGATGATGAATGTGCAATAACCCTAATTCCCAAACTCAAGTTAATCTCGCATTTTGTGTGTCTGTTGCATGAAGCCACACGTCTTCATGAACCAAACAATCACATCTTCTGTTCTGCCTCTGTAACTCTCATTATCCAGCCGCATTACACGTCTATCTCAACGTTTTCTTTCTTTAATCTGTTCCTGTTGGGCAAACAAAGGCAGTTTTGACTACATCTGGCTGTGTTTCAGCAATGATAAAGCTTTTTTCTCCTTTAAGCTCTGTCTGATACTCTGATAGACGTGTAATTTTACAGCCATTTACCAGCGTGAGCTGCAGAAGTCTGCAGATTTTTAGGTTTAAATGCTAAACGTACAATGACAGAATCCTCTATGAAGTGCCGGCTAATCAAAGGTCATCTCTTCCAGGCAGCCAATCAGAAGGCTCTGCTTAACATCAAAGGGTCTTTGGGACGTGACTGGGCCAATCGCACGTCTGGACTGCAGCCAAACGCTGACAGACGCTCTGGATGTTTATCACAGAGAGCAGGTGTCGCTGAAGACGCACATCTGCACTGTTGGAGAAATCAACTTACAAAATGACATTTACCCAGCATACCTGCAGGAGAATGCAGGAAAACAGGCCAGTAATCTCACATTTGTCTCCTCATGGGTTTCAGAAGAGATCTTAATGTCTGGAAGCCTGTTTCTGTCAGTGGATGAAAAAAAATTAAAAGGTAATTGCAACTTCTCACAATTCTTACTTTCTTTGTGCAATTTTGAGTTTGTCTCACAGTCTAAGAAAATTGCAAGATATAAAGTCAGAATTGTGAGATTTTTTGTTCCATGGTAGAAAAGTGGTAAAAGTCAGAATTGCAAAAAAAAAAAAAAAAAATTTGTATAGCGTTTTTTCCTCCAAAATACAAGAAAAAAGTCAGAATTGTGAGAAATAAACTCAGAATTGTGCATAAAAATGCCAATTAACTTAAAAAAATTAAGTGGCGTAAACAAAAATTCAGAATTGCAAGAAAAAAGAAAAATTCTGAGTTTATATCTTGCATTTCTGCATTTTTTTTCTTCAAAAAATGTAAGAAAAATTCAGAATTGCAAGATACAAAGTTAGAATTGCAAAAAAAAAAAAAAAAAAAAAAAAAAAAAAAAGTGTCTCAAAATTGTGGCGGAAACAAAAAAGTCAGAATTGCAAGAAAAAAGCAAGAATTGTAAGATATAAAGTCAGAATTGTGCAATATAAACATGAAATTTTGAGAAAAAAGTCAGAATTGTGAGATAGTCTAAATAGCTGCAATTATTATTTTTTTATTCCGTGTCGGTAACAAAAAGTCAGAATCGTGAGATGTGCACTCAGAATTCTGGTTAAAAAAAAAGTCAAAACTGCAAGTTGTAAACAGAATTTTGAGGGAAAAAACAGAATTTTGAGAAGAAAAAAAAAAACAATTGCAAAATATATAAACATTTGAGGGGGGGGGGGGAAGTCAGATTTCCGAGTTTATTTCTCGCAGTTGTGGTTTTTTTTTGTTGTCTGTTGTTTTTTTATCCTGTGGTGGAAACAAAAGTCAGAATTGAAATACAGGATTGCCAAGACATCAAAGTCTGCAATCAAAACATCTAAATATTGCTGAAACATTTCTCACCAAATGATTTCAGCTACTGTGCACATCCATTTTCTAGCTCTATACTCCTCTGAGACATGAAATTAGAAATTATAAAAATGGAAGCATTTCTGCAAGTATTGTCAGACTTTTGGTCTTTTTTTGACATGAAATCACCTGATATACCAGACTGATGCTGATTCATAAGTGGCCACATTACATGACATCTCACCAGCTCAAGTTCCAGTGACAAATTACAGGAACGTTTGCAACCGAAACGTGAATCCGTGGTGGACAAGCGTGACTCATTGTAGCCGATGCTGACCTTCGATTCACATGACCATCTGCAGAAATAAGTTGCTAAATATATCCAGACATTTCAAGAAGAACAGTCAAGTCATCAGGGCTGCATGAAACATAAACTTTAATGTGATCATATACTTCTCAATATCAGTACACAGAATATCTGCTTTAGTCGTACGTTCATTTAAGCACAACCAAACTTTTACAAAAACCGCAGCAGAGACAAAGGAGAAAAACAGGGGAATGTTTATCAAAGCAGCTCACAAGTTTCCTTCTTGCTGACCGTAGATCAGTCACTGTACGACAGGAATCTGATCTCAAATCAGGCTTCAAGAAACCAGGTCAAACACGCTAAAGGTGCGGTCACACTAGATTCACATCAATACACATTTAAAAGCATGCATACTGAAATTTACAAACTGGAATAGTTAATATTCTACATGTATTATTATTATTTGTAATGCATTCAAATGAGAAGTCTGTATGCATTACATCGTATCCTGTTGCCTATATATATTTTGCAAAAAAGTACACAAAAATATTTAATACTTTTGCATGCTAAAAATCTAGTGTGACTGTCCCTACTGAGAGGAAACAAACCTCCAGACGACTGTTTCTATTTACTGGATTTGGTTTGAGAACACAGTTGGTTTATCTCTTTTACCCAAATTATTTCATTGGTATCTATTTTCTATTTGTTGTGTAACAAGTCCTTTATTTAGATCTTTTAAAATAAGATTTTCAACCAGACTGTAGCATTGTCAGGCAAGAAGCACAATCAGAAAACGAACTGCTCGTGTAAAGATTCAGTCTTACGTTCACAAGACCTGCAAATTTACAACCGAGCCATAAACGTGAGCAGCTGCCAAATGGAGAAAAACAGAATTTCACTGTAATTAAAATAATCTCTATCTACACGCATAAATACATCCCGCTGTAGGAGACACTGAGAAACACTTTATTTTTGACCGTAAAGCTTTTGACCATGCAATGCTCAAATTTCCTGCACTTTCGTGACCACAAAATATCCAGAATCCCTCGCAGTTCTAACTGTGGGTTATATCATTACATAGATCCAACAACAACAACAAAAAATTATATATATATATATTTAAGGCTGATCTACAGGCCAAATACTACAAGGTAGCTGACGAACATTTAAATATGCACAAACTGAAGTGTACGTCATCGAAAATACATATTCCGACTATATTCATACATACATGTGTCTGTCAAATACTGATGAGTTTGTATCCCTGGACTGCTGAGTGATGCATTACAAATAAAATAATGGTTACCATTTAGCTTTTTTAATTTTAAGTGAAACTTTACCCATTCAGTATGTGTTTAGTGAGCGCCCATCAAAAGCAAAAAAAAAAAAACATCAGCAATTTTAAATTACTTTTTAAAATTTAATTTTAAAAACTTACATTAAAGATCTGTCTAACTATTATTAAATATTTATTTTACTACTTACTACAAGCATATTCATGTTCAGCTGTCCATAGCTTGTTTAGGGGGACTTTTGAAGTATTTTTACAAGGAAAAAACTCAGTCGTTGTTTTAATCTCATAGGACCAAAACCTCAACTAGACCAGCAGCGTTAGTTGCTCCCTGAATGGAAAGGGTGTTGGGTGTCCGATACTGCTCTTGGAGAGCCACCTTCATGCAAAGTTTATCTTCAGCACATCTACTTGAAACGTAAAAGGTAGTGGATAAAGACTGTGATTAGAGCTGGAACTGAAGGTGGCCTTCCAGGAGCCGGACTGGACATCCCTTGTTTAGGGTGCATGGGTTAAGATAAGGTTAGGGTAGAACATTCAGAGTTTAAGAAGTAGGGTGTAGGGATCACAAACCACTGGCTAACACCACCTCATTAAGTCATTTGGGTTCGAGACCCCTGATATAGGTTTCAGGGTCGTAGGGTTGGGGTTAGGGTACTTAATCATGCTCCTGGTAATCTACCTTCCCTTTTTAAAGTGAAGCTCAAGACCTTAATTAGTTAGTTAGTTAGTTAGTTATACTTTATTGTCCTTGTAAGGAAATTTTTCTTGGACTGCTGGTTCAAGCTGGTTCAAGTGTGTTTGAAAGTTACAGGAGACTGGATCTGCTGGAGCAGGAACGATCCCCCTGGTAAGGTTTAGGATAGGGTTAGGCTATAACACTCAAGAGTTTAGGGAATAGGGTGCAGGGATCTCAAACTACCAGATAATGATGTAGATTTTAGGGTTGTAGGGTTGGGGTACTCAGTTCCGCTCTTGTTGATCCACCCTCCACTTTAAGTGAACCCCAAGACCTTGATTGGCTGGTTTAAGTGTGTTTGGAGGCTGCAGGAAGCCAGATCTCCAGGAGCAGGAACAAACCGCCGGTAAGGGTGTAAGGTTTAAGATAGAGTTCAGCTATAACATTCAGAGTTTAGGAAGTAGGGCGCAGGAATCTCAAACTACCGTAGATTTTAGGATTATTGGGTTGGGGTGTTCAATCCTGCTTCTGCTGATCCACCCTCCTCTTTACGTGAACCCAAGACCTTGATTGGCTGGTTTAAGTGTGTTTGGAAGTTATAAGAAGCTGGATCTTCAGAAGCAGGAAAGAACCCCCTGGTAAGGGTGTAAGGTTTAGGATAGAGTTCAAGCAATAACATTCAGAGTTTAGGAAGTAGGGTACAGGAATCTAAAACTACCGGATAATGATGTAGATTTTAGGGTTGTTGGGTTGGGGTGTTCAATCCTGCTTCTGGTGATTCACCCTCACCCTCCTCTTTAAGTAAACCCCAAGACTTTGATTAGCTGGTTTAAGTGTGTTTGGAGGTTACAAGAAGCTGGATCTGCAGGAGCAGGAAAGAACCCCCTGGTAAGGGTGTAAGGTTTAGGATAGGTTTAGGCTATAACATTCACAGTATAGGGAGTATGTTGCAAGGATCTCAGACGGCCGGCTAACACAACCTCACTAGGTAATTTGCATTTGAGACCCCTGGGTTGGGGTTAGGATACTTAATCCCTCTCCTGGCGGTCTACCTTCCTCTTTAAGCAAATACCAAGATCTTGCTGGTTAAAGTGTGTTTAAAGGGTTGGAACTGAAGACTACAGGAAGCTGGATCTCCAGAAGCAGGACCAAACACCACGGGTGAGGCTGTAAGGTTTAGGATAGGGCTAAGATATAACATTCAAAGTTTAGGGAGTAGGGTCCAGGGATCCTAAACTACCAACTAACACCACCTCACTAGGTAATTTGCGTTCAAGACCCCCGATGTAGTGTTTAGGGTCAGCTGCTCAATTGCATTCTTGGTGAGCCACCCTCCTCTTTAAGTGAACCCCAAGACCTTGATTAGCTGGATTAAGTGTATTTAATCGGAGCTGGAGATGAAGCTGGCTTTCCAGGAGCAGGACTTGACACCCGTTATTTAGGGTGTAAGGGTCAGGATAGGGTTTAAGGTTAGGATATAACATTCAGAGGTTAAGGAGTAGGATGCAGGGATCTCAAACAACAATCTAACACCACCTTCTTCACAATAGGTATCTTCTGTTCAAGATCCCTGATGTAGGGTTAAGGGTCGTAGGGTTGGGGTTAGGGCAGAGAACTCAATATCTCCATTAGCAGGACTGAGCACCCCTGGTTTAGGGATGTATCTGTAGTACCTAGTTCTCCCACCATAAGGCTTCACACCTGTACCTGAACTGGCCTGCCTGTAACAGCAGGCCCCATAAGTGCATTGGTTATCATCGTAATGTTTTGTACCTCCGTAGAAAGTACAAAGCTTTCGCTGTCGTAAGCACCACCTTCACATAATGAAGGCACCTGGTGCACCCCTCAGGGTTCAATGAGTTCTTCTCATAAGAAGAAAAACAATGACAAGATCAACAACATGGAGACCAGGAGACAAACAAAAACACAAATCAGAAGTGAGGAATGTCTTCTTGTACATGCATCCCAAGTGTGCAAGTGTCTCTAGGGAATCACCACCAAATTTCGACTGTTCTTGTAAAGAGTCAGTACCCTATGTTGAGCTTGTTCTTGTTGAGCTCCCTCTCCAGGTTGCCAATTAGAGTGTCAATGCTCTCCTGCAGGTCCCGTAGGTTGACCCTGTTGCTTAGGACTGGGCTGATCTCCTGGATCTTCATGTAGGCCTGGTAGGTGTGCTCTTTGGGTCGGTGCTCCTCGTGATCTAGGAGGATCTGATCGCAGGGGCTTATGAGAAGAGGTTCCTCCACTTGTAGCTTGTCCAAAACTACTGTATTCTCTTCCTCACTCACTTCCTCTTCCTCCTCTATCTGCATTTCCTCAACCCTCTCCACTGCCTCGTCCAATTCGGGCAACTCTTGTTCAGAGACTACATCTCCAGTGCCCTTCGATAAGTCCTCCTGTCCTGCGTTCGGAAGTTCTTCGCTGGGAACATCATCATAGTCTACCTCCTCCGGGCAGCTCGGTTGGAGGTACGTTTCCCGGCATCTGCTCCAGTCTCCGGCATAGCGGTTACTGGGACTGTCCAGACGGCCAGCTCTGGGCCGCAATACGCCCGCCATGTCCGCCTCGGTTAGATTTAGCACCTGCGGACGCTCTTTCCTTCTCCTTATGGCAGCTGTCACCGCTGGAAGCGACACCACCGAGGCAGGAACCGGAGATGAAGATTTACCCTGAGCGTCCACAACTGCAAAATAAGACAACAAACAATGGGTTTAATCATGTGATTATAAATTAACAACACATTCCATATAATGAGAGAATACAGTCAAACCAAAAATTATTCAGACACCAGATATAATTTTAGATTTTTTTTTTTTACTAGTGGGTGCAGGACACTATAGTTTATTTCTGTAAGTGAGGATAGCAAAATAAAGTAAACTGTGACATATTATACCCCAAAATTCTTCATACAGTGCGCTACCAGTAAAATTGATAAAAATTTGAGACCAAAAATTTCATTTGACACTTGACACCTGACCATGTTTTGTTACATACCTTTCTATGAAAGTTATTTACATTTAGTCATTTAGCAGACACATTTATCCAAAGCGACGTGCAAATGAGGACAATGTAATCAAAATCAATAAAAGAGCAATGATATGCAAGTGCTATAACAAGTCTCAGTTAGCTTAACGCAGTACATGTACCAAGGTTTATTATATAATAAATAAAAAGAAAACAGATAGAAAAAGAATAGAGCAAGCTAGTCTTAGAAGCTTCTTTTGCTTTTTTTTTACTTTTTTTTTTTTTTTAAAGAAAACAACAGGGATAAGTTTTTTTTTTTGTTTTTTTTTAAAGAATAGAATTAGTTATATGACATTATCAAGATGAAATTGTTCAGACACAGTTTAACTCTTGAGGTCTTGTCATATTTTATTACCATTTTCTAAACTATAGCCAATAAACTGTGATAATGTGAGAAAAGTTGAAGGTGTCTGAATAAATTTTGGTTTGACTGTATGAGGGAAGTACGTTGAAACTGGCCAAGCTAAAAGCAACTCAAATTTGAAAATGGTAAGCTACTAACAAAAAGCATCATACTACAGTGAGGATAGTACAGGAGGTGATATCTTTGTACATATAATATGATATAAAGTATTTTATGATTTTAGTTACTCCCCAAAACTGGCAATAAATTGTGGTTTTACTATGAAAAACCCAAAGCATGCATGAGATACATGCCTCAAAACCCCAAACAAACTCAAAGATCCTAACTACTGACACCAACCCATTTTGGCTAAATCTCAAATATTTTTGTTGAACTTGGCCAAACTCTATAAAACCTTCTACTTGCCAAGCCCTATAAACCCTACAAACTTGCCACAAAAGTCATAAACCTGGTCGATCTGGTGAAGGAGAGGAAAGCAGCAGAACGGTGGCAAGCTATCAGTATTTTTAGCTTCTATCTTAACAAATCTGCGTGCTAGCAAGATATTGAGATAGGCGAGGGGAGGACACACAAAACACACCCGTTTAATCCTGTTTACCTGTCCTGATCTGCCCTCTAAACCCTCTGAGGATTTTAGCTGTGGCCTACATGTGATGGGACAAGCAAAATAAACAAACAAGCACAAATAAATATACAAAATACAACTGAGTACCATACAATTAGCTTTGTAGCTCTTAGCCTTAACAAATTATTTTGTGTTTTTTTTACATAAGAGTACTTAAAGAATGTTAAAGCAGGCTTAAGACTAGAATTTCTATGTACACACAACAGATGGTTTTAACTTTGTTAACTTAGCTTAGTTAATCACCAGACATCATTTGCAGCTGTTAATCAATGCTAAGTTCTGTTTAAATAGAAAGGCCTGCTTTAGAAACAGTTTTGATAATAAAAAAATTGATTTAAACAGATAAATAAATAGTGCTGTCAAATGATTAATCGCGATTAATCGCATCCAAAACAAAAGTTTTTATTCACGTGTGTGTGTACTGTGTATATTTACTATGTATATATAAACACACACACACATGCATGCATATATTTAAGAAAAATATGTTATGTTTATATATTAAATATATAAGATTTAAGTTAAGATATGGTCTCTTACATATTCTCTTAAACTTAATTTTAGACGATGTTCAGGGGTTTTTACTGAGAAGCAAAATTTATATACTAACAAAATATATTTAAATAAATAAATAAATAAATGGAACTGTACATTACAACTTTAAACAAATTAAAATGGATTAAAATTAGTAAAATTTAAATTAAGATAATTTTAAGCTATATTCTATTGAATATTTTCTTAAAGTTTAGACTTGATGTTGAGATATTTGACTGGAAAACACCAACAAAATATTTTAATAAATAAAAATGAATTTAAATAAATAAATGAAAATACGATTTAAATAAATGAATAAAATAGATTAAAATAAATTTAAATACATTAAAGGTATATTCTTTTAATTTTTTGTTTACATAATATATGTGTGTGTGCTGCATATTTTAGACCTGATGTAAAGATATTTTACTGGAAAACAAGACAAAACTTGAATTTTTCTCAATATCATTGTCTAAAAAAACACGGTAGGCTAATTTTGAGCGCCTTTTATGTTAATAAAACCTCAAAGCTAATGCAACTCTGACAAAAAATAAAATAAAAAATGTCCTATAGAAATCTTTATATGTGCACATAATTCAAGAAAATAACAAACACACAGACACTAAAGAACATGCTTCAATAAATCATGTGCCCATGTGGAGACACACAGTTTGACACACAAGCAGACAAAAAGACAGCCGTCCTAGGCCTCATGGGAGTTTCTCCACGCCTGACGGAGGCTCTTTTGCAGCGAGAGGCCCCTCTAAACGGGCCGATTGTTCTGAGGGTGAGGCGGGCGGGTCGGCCGGAGTTGAAGGTTAAGACAGGAATGTGTGTAATTATAGACTGAGGTTTACTGTACTGTTTCTGCGAGCTGGAGGAAGTCACACACACAGCGGGGCAGAAATCTGTCTGAAAGCACAGCCTGTCGGGATGGCCAGCAAGAGTGTGATTAAAGCCTGACATGAGTTTTATGAGACGACCTCGAGACACACGACCGAGCCTTAAAGGAACAGCTCACCCAACACAACACACTGGTGTTGTCTTAAAACCATATGAGTTTCTTTCTTTTGGAGAAATGTACCAGACAGGATCCAAACTTTGCAAAAACTAGCCTACCTGCAAATGGCTTGTGTATTATTTCATTTAAAAACAGGCAGACATGATGATGAAAGGAATGCAATCGTAATTTCTCCATTATCCACAGTGTTTTCAATGATAATACTAATAATACTTAGGATAAATTCATTTAATTTTATTAAATTATCCAAATTAAACAAATGAATAAATCATATATTATTATAGCAATAATACTATTTTACCGTAAATATATTATATAGCATTAAATTATATAGTTCTAAAACTACTATAATAATGACAATACTAATACCACTACTTAGGAATGAATGGTGATGAAAGAAATGCAATAGCAATTTTTCTGTTATCCACAAATTTAATCAAATAAAATTATTTATAATTTTTACAATATACTTTTACAATATTAATTTATATAGTACTAAAACAACAACAACAATACTGATGTATTATTATTATTGTCAGCATAATTATTTTATTTTACTGACTTATTAAAATTAATTCACAATAATAATAATAATAATAATAATAATAATTTTTACATTATTCAAATTAATATAACCACAATAATAATGTAAAAAAATAATAACAATTATTATTATTATTATTATTGTTGTCATTACTATTATTATACATAATTATTTTGTTTTGTAATTATATATATATATATATATATATATTTTTAACTTTTTTTTTTTTACAAATAATTATCCAATTTAAACAAAAACAATAATTCTATTGTAGTGTAAAATAAAAACTATTCTATATAATTTACTAAAATTATTACAGTTATTATTATTATTATTTGAAAGAACAACAGGAAAATTACAATACTAATATTCATGGCTATAACGTCTAACTAATATTTTTGCAGAAAAACACCAGGTGACTTTAAAGCTTCTCTTTATTTTCATAATCAATTAACGCTTCTCATTGGTAATTTGGGAAGCAGCACTATGAAACTCTCCCAACAGCTTTCTGCCATGTGTCTCCTTTTGCGTTTCACAGGAGAAAGAAACACAGGTTTGAGAGGAACTGACCTGGCCAGAGCTGCAGCAGGTAATGAAGCACCTCGATGTGTTTCTTGAAGTGCAGAGCGCTGGCCAGCTCCTCGGAGTCGATGAAGACGCGGTTCCCGTGGCAGGACGCCTCCTGTCTCTGACTGAGCAGAACCGGCCCGAAACACACCGCCAGGTTCTGACAGGTCATTTTATTCACTTCATGATGGGATGCCACACGCTTCAGGTGATCCAGAAGCTTCCGCAGGGTCACCTGACACACAAACACACGCCAGAGAGATCAGAATATATAAATATGTGACCCTGGAGCACAAAACCAGTCTTAAGTCGCTGGGGTATATTTGTAGCAATAGCCAAAAATACATTGCATGGGTCAAAATTATCCGTTTTTCTTTTATGCCAAAAATCATTAGGACATTAAGTAAAGATCGTGTTCCATGAAGATATTTTGTAAATTTCCTACTGTGAATATATCAAAACTTAAATTTTGATTAGTAATATGCATTGCTAAGAACTTCATTTGGACAACTTTAAAGGCGATTTTTCTCAGTATTTGGATTTTTTTTGCACCCTCAGATTCCAGATTTTCAAATAGTTGTATCTCGGCCAAATATTGTCCTATCCTGTCAAATCATACATCAATGGAAAGCTAATTTATTCATAAATCTATAAATCTCAATTTCAAAAAAATTGACCCTTATGACTGGTTTTGTGGTCCAGGGCAAGGTTATTTTCGTAAACAAAGACTAAAGACGAAGACGACTGATGAAAAAACAATTTCGTAAACGGAAATAAAAGAAAAATTTCAAAATAATTGAAAAACTTAAAGGAAACGAAACTAACAACAGTTATTGAAAAACTAACTGAAATCCCAATTATGAATTGTAAACACTACAGTTACAATATCATGATTATGGTTAAACAAGAAAAAAGACATCTAATATAACCAAATTAGGCTACATTTATTTTCATATTAAATATCTCAACACACATCATTAGATATGACATTAAGCTCAACTTGGGTAGATTAGTATAAAGGCTTGACTGCTTCCTTTGGTGTATATTTGTGTACTTTTACCATCTAATCAATCTCAGCATGCATTCATTTTGTGTCGCTAGACGTTTGCCTCATTATAAGGTTAAATTATGCCTACTCTTTCTTTGACCTGTGCTCTGGAAGTGATCTGTTAATTCTGCTAAACTTTAATTAAAACTGAAACTAGACTATATAAAAACGAAATAAAAATGTGTTCACAAAATAAAAACTAAACTAAAACTAACAAAAATATTCATGAAACTAATAAAAACTAAACTGAATTTTATAGCAAATTTGAAAACGATATTAAAATAAAATGAATTTAAAAATTCAGAACTATAATAACCTTGGTCCAGGGTTACATTTATGTAAAGCGAAGAAAAAATATTTACGAATACAAAAATAAATAAATGAGATAAAAATAAATAAATATTAAATATATTAAAATAAGTAAATAAATAAAAAATTTATAAACTTAAAATAACACAAAAATAATTTAAAATAATTACTAAAAAAAAGGTTAAAGTAAACAAGACAAAAATACATAAAAATAGATTAAAATAAGTAAATATATAATATAAATGAAATGTAAAAATACAGTTGAAAATGTAAAAGAAATAATAAAAATATTCAGACCATACATGAATGGAAAGCTTATTTATGCAAAGCAATAGACATTATAAAAATAATTTAATTGTTTATAAATACAACAATAAATAAATGAGATAAAAATAAATAAATGCTAAATATATTAAAATAAGTAAATAAATATAAAATCAATAAATGTAAAATAACACAAAAATAATTTTAAAAAATTAAAATAATTACTAAAAAAAAGGTTAAAATAAACAAAGAATGGATTTAAATAAATACAAATTAGACAAATACATAAAGATAGATTAAAATAAGTAAATAAATAATATAAATAAATGTAAAAATACATTTGAAAATGTAAAAAGTAATAAAAATATACAAAACAGGAATTAAAACAGTAGAAATTAGTAAATAAATAAGTAAACATTTAAAATAAAATTATAACAGATCTTTATTCAGCTTTCATATGATGTATAGATCTCAAATATGACTGGTTTTGTGGTCCAGGGTCACATATATTCCTTCCAGAATGTTCTGGTACCTTCTCCACCTCCGGCAGGATCTCCAGCAAACTGACGGCGTGATCCGAGTCGCTCGGGTCGTTCTCGCAGCCGCTGATTCCCATCTGCAGCGGCCTCTTGGCCATCGAGTCCAGAACAGATTCATACAGAGGCTTAGTGATGAGCGGATGAGGAAGCTCCCGGAGGTAGTCCTTCAACACGCCTGCAGAGAAACAAACACACTGCCACTCTCAGCCTCTGCTCTGTTATGGATATTATTTGTCTTTTATGTTTGCTATTTGTACTTTGTAAATCGATAGACGTTATAAAAAGATTTTTTTTTATGAATAGAAAAATAAATAAATGAGATTAAAAGAAATAAATGAAAATTTGTTTAAAAAAATAAATAAATGTAAAATACATTAAAGTAATAGATGTAAAACGACACAAAAAATATAAAAAATACTAAAAAGGGTTAAAATAAACAAAGAATGGATTTAAATAAATACAAATTAGACTAAAATACATAAAAACAATATAAATGTAAAATAATAAAAACATACAAAACAGAGTAGAAATTAGTAAATAAATCAGTAAATAAATAAATAAATAAATGTACAATAATTATAACAGATAATATATTTAAATAAACAATTATTACAGTAAGTAAATAAATGAATTTAAATATTAAATCA
>JAFVLL020044579.1:2500-15000 GCA_021397915.2 Tor tambroides | reverse complement strand
ACCAAATCTTACACATCATTAGACTCTGTTCCTTCTGTGTGTGTGTGTGTGTGTGTGTGTTTGATGTGTGTGTGTGTGTGTATGTTTGATATGTGTATGTATGTGTGTGTGTGTGTGTGTGTGTTTGTTTGATGTGTGTGTGTGTTTGTGTGTTTGTTTGATGTGTGTGTGTGTGTGTGTGTGTTTGATATGTGTATGTATGTGTGTGTGTTTGATGTGTGTGTGTGTGTGTTTGTGTTTGTGTGTGTGTTTGATATGTGTATGTGTGTGTGTGTGTGTGTGTGTGTGTTTGTTCGATGTGTGTGTTTGTGTGTGTGTGTGTTTGTGTGTGTGTGTGTGTTTGTTTGTGTGTTTGATATGTGTATGTATGTGTGTGTGTGTGTGTGTGTGTGTGTGTGTGTGTTTGATGTGTGTGTGTGTGTGTGTGTGTGTGTGTGTTTGTTTGATGTGTGTGTGTGTTTGATATGTGTATGTATGTATGTGTGTGTGTGTGTGTTTGATGTGTGTGTTTGTGTGTGTTTGATGTGTGTGTGTGTTTGTTTGATGTGTTTGTTTGTGTGTGTGTGTGTGTGTTTGTTTGATGTGTGTGTGTGTGTTTGATATGTGTATGTATATATGTGTGTGTGTTTGTGTGTGTTTGATATGTGTGTGTGTGTGTGTGTTTGATGTGTGTGTGTGTGTGTGTGTGTGTATGTGTGTGTTTGTTTGATATGTGTGTGTGTGTTTGTTAGTTTGATATGTGTGTGTGTTAGTTTGATATGTGTGTGTGTGTGTGTGTGTGTGTGTGTGTTTGTTTGACGTGTGTGTGTGTTTGTGTGTGTGTTTGTTTGATATGTGTGTGTGTGTGTGTGTGTGTGTGTGTGTGTGTTTGTTTGATGTGTATGTGTGTGTGTGTGTGTTTGTTTGATATGTGTGTGTGTGTGTGTGTTTGTTTGATGTGTGTGTTTGTGTTTGTGTGTGTTTGATATGTGTGTGTGTGTGTGTGTGTGTGTGTGTGTGTTTGATGTGTGTGTGTGTGTGTGTGTGTATGTGTGTGTTTGTTTGATATGTGTGTGTGTGTTTGTTAGTTTGATATGTGTGTGTTAGTTTGATATATGTGTGTGTGTGTGTGTGTGTGTGTGTGTTTGTTTGACGTGTGTGTGTGTTTGTGTGTGTGTTTGTTTGATGTGTGTGTGTGTGTGTGTGTGTGTGTGTTTGTTTGATGTGTATGTGTGTGTGTGTGTTTGTTTGATATATGCGTGTGTGTGTGTGTGTTAGTTTGATATGTGTGTGTGTGTGTGTGTGTGTTAGTTTGATATATGTGTGTGTGTGTGTGTGTGTGTTTGTTGTGACACTCAGAGCTGAACACAAAGCAGCTGCTGGCCTTGTTATGGTGTGTGTTTTGCAAGATTTCTGTTGATCTCTGGTTAAACTCATTCACAAATGCTGTATGACACAGTCAAGACTCTCTCTCTCACACACACACACACACGCACACACACACACAGGTTAATAAACATTTCATAACAATCCAAAACTACGCTTCAAGTAAAATGGCTTTAGTTCAGTGTCACAGTAAATGTGTGTTAATGTAGCCTGTGTGTGTAAGCGCTGATCTGCAGTACCTGTAATGACGTTAATGTCTGGGTAGTTGTTTTCTGAGAGCTCGACGGCGTGACTGTCCCTCTCAAATGCTTCCCGCAGCTCCTTCTTCACCGCAGCCGAACCGCACAGACGATACAGACCAACCACCTGTCAATCAAACACACACAACCTTTAGAGAACCTCATCAATAACACCTATAACCATCATGCAATGCTGATATTAACATCACCACTGTAGTGATTAAGAGGAAACATCTCTACTTTCATTGCATATGGTTAGTTGCACACACACACACACACACGCATATATATAGAGAGTGCAGAAAAGGTACTTTATAAACAAAAAATAACAATGATCATAATCATGATAACAATAATAATATTTTATTTAATAATTATTTTAATTTAATTATTAATTTCTGAGTATTATTATTATTATTATTACTATTGAGAAATTTTAGCACAAAAAATTTGTATGTTGCACCATCTGTATGTTGCATATTTCATTAAAATAATAAAATAATAATAATAATAATAATAATAATAACCTAATATGATACTCAAACAAATAATTAAACAATAACATTTGATTTAATAATTATTTTAATTATAAATTTGCACGTTTATTGAGGAATTATCATTTTCTCACATTTTTATCTATATGTTGCATATTGTTTATTAAAAAACAATAATAATAATAATAATAATATGTAAACATAATAATAATAGTAATTAAATTTTAATATTTTAATTTACTAATTTGCAAGTATTATATAATAATAATAATAATAATAATAAACAAATCAAAAATCAAAACCGTTTTATATCTCCGTCTACATATCAATTTTAGTACAGTACCAATACAAGATGGTTTAGCAAAGGTCTTTAATTTAAGCCTCTTCTTTGTTACACAAGATGTAAAAATATGCCAGCTTGCACGTAGAAGCACATCTCCATTATATAATTCTTAAAAAACATTTCCTGTTGGCTGTCGGAAAGACTGCAGGTATGGAAAGATCCGGAGTCTTAACCGGCTTGGATCGGGTCCAGCTCACACCTGCAATCCTGCTCACAGACAGTCTGACAAACAACTGCAGAACAAACCTGCACATTCACAACACATTCATTCACAGATGACTTCTACTGCCTGCTGTGGGATGAGTTAAGAACAGAGGGAGCCCATCAGATTCAGCACTCACTGCCACTGCCTAATGCATACTACACTATATATACTGTGCATTCTAGTTTTTTAATTAAATAAGCATCATGCAATGACAAACATTACTGTCACATGACAACACTATGTTGCAGTTTTATTCAGTGAATGACATTCAGCCATCAGCTCATAAATTAATTTGCCTTTTTAGCATTTTTATTCGTTCATATGTCACTGTACACTTGGGTTGTTGCATTATAGTCAACAGATTGAACATAGTGTGTTCTGGTTACATACCGATAAGTATTTTCACATACCATACTACTATATATTTCAGTATGAATGCTGTGCACCTACTAGTTCTGCCAAAATGTGCAGTATACAACAGAAAATACTGTGTGAAATACTGTATCCCACAATGCATTGTGCTCAGCTTGATGAATGAACCTGAGTATCTATACAATATTGAAAATGTTTAAATAATAATAAAAAAAACATACAAAAAAAACATTCAATGCACAAATGCATGAAAGCAAAAACAAATGCATGCATAAATAAATCCATGGTTGCATAAATGGATAAAAAAACAAATGCATAGATGCATAAATATAAAAATGCATAAATGAATAAATGCAAAATGGCTAAATAAATGCATTCATGCATAAATAAATGCAAAAATAAACAAATGCAAAACTAAATGTATAACTAAAATAAACACAAAAAGATGTATGCATTTAATACACAGTATGCACACAATTTAGTAGGTAGTAAGCTAGCATTTCATCTCAAACGCCTAGCACATTCTGCAATGATTTAGCAGCACAGGCTCCAATAAACAGAAGAAATTCCCTATTGTGAAACAGCAGCTTGATTCAGACCAGTGGTGTGTGTGTGTAACTCTAAAAATGTCACCCAGAGGAAATAATAGCTTGACCACATTCTTGTTAAAAACAGCTGAAGAGTTTCCGGAATCCACTAAAACCTTCCTCTTTTCTTCCCCTAGTAAAGGACACATCCTGGTTCTGGGTTGGTCTTCAATTTTAGCTTCGCCTGTAACCGTGCATGTGACCACAGATTCCACGCTACAGCTAACGTGACATGCATTAAACCCGAAGAGGAATTTTTCATTTGGGCACAAGCCAAAAGTCTCCACACAGACTCAACGCTTGGCTTCCGAAGCTGTTCTTTAGTAGGTCAAACTTTAGAGGTCACAGGCTAATTTGTAAGAATAACACAGTTCGAAACAACTCTCATAACTCAAAACTCTGGGGCACGGAAATTATATTTTAAAGTTATGAATTCAAAGGAATAGGAATAAGAAACAAAGAGTAAAAAAGACAAAATGTTCATTTTTTTAGTAGAACTATTCCTTTAAACAGGCAAGGAGGATTGAGGAAAAACGCTTACAGAACACGGCTAATCATTTACCCATTCAGGTTGGTGGTTTTCCTGCAGCCATAGTTCATAAGAAACATTCCTTTAGCTTTCGTGAGCTGTGTATGTCCTGCTTTCTTAAGACAAACTATACTGACTTCAGGCTTTAGTAAAGAACTCCACACAGCGAGCAGCTAAGCTCTGACCTTAAACCAAGTTCACTTATTTCAAGAACACTAGAGAAACACTAATTCGGTGAACTGAATGCATAACAATATATAACAACCTCTAGGCAAGGCTACTGCAAATTCCACAGTATAGTGTGCAGTACATAATTACTGTCTTAAACAGTAGTGTGCTATGTTGCTGTCATGTGACCGAGAATATTTACATTGGCAAGAAGCATCCAATTATCATCTCAGAAATAAATGCAATAATTGCACACTTGTGCATCTCTTTTACCAGGAATACCACAGACTAGAGCTTCTGAAAAAAATGTCAGTTTCAGTTGTGTAGTGAGTGTAGTTTGTTTGGAGGCTAACAGCATGTGCATACTGCACAGTATGTAGCATACACTTGAAAAATGAAGGATAAGTTTAAAGGTATTCCATAGTATGAAGTATGAAATAATTACTTTGAACTAGTATGCAGCACTTGTCACTATTTATGCATTACTATAAATGTAAAAATAAACAAATGCATTAATGCATAAATAAATGCAAAAATAAATAAATGCATAATGCAAAAATAAACAAATGCATAAGCAAATAAATAAATAAACAACTGGATATTATAAATACAAAAGCAATTACATAAATGCATTAATAAACAAGTGCATAAATGCATGAATAAATAAATAAAAATGAAGAAAAGGTTTAAAACAGTATTCAATAGTATGTAGTACGCAATAGTTATTATTTTAAACTAACATGCTGCACTTGTCACTATTTATGCATAAATAATTGCAAAAATAAACAAAGGCATTAATGCATAAACAACGCATAAATAAATTTCTAAACAATTGCATAGATGCATTAAAAATACAAATGCATGCATAAACAAAAAACGAGGAAAAGTTTCAAAACTGTATTCAATAGCATAATATATGTATACATCTTGTAAACAACTCTTAAATACAGAAAATTGCACAGTATTTAATGCATACTGCATACTAACTTAAAATAGTATGTGAAACACTACACAGTGTGCAACAAACATTTTAAAGTTTAGTATGTTACACTGTTGCCACATGACCTTGCTAGATTACATCATCTCAAAAAAGTGATGACTACACAGCAGTGCAACTTGGGAGTAGCACAAGAATAAGTAAAACCATGCTAAATTTGATATGCAGATATAAGCACCGGATATATGGGCTTTAGCTGCATATTTAGCATTCAGGGCTGACAACACTACACAAAGGGTTCAGCTGAGGTAAAAACAGCCTAAGACAGATTGAGAAAAACACCCTCATGATCCCAGCAGAACTTTAAAGCCTTCCCAAAGGACCTACAAGATTTTTTTTTTTACACCGGAGGGGCTGAAAGTCTCTCTGAGCTGATCTAGAATCAGATTTTCCATGTGTGCGTATTGAGCTTCAGAGGTAAATCTGATCTGAGAAAAGCAGTCGGAGTTGTTTTGTGGGTTGAAGGCAGACACACTTGGTAGGATGAATGGACGAGAACAGCATTAAACTCTGGGTGACACTGTAACAGAGACAGACTGTGTGTGTGTATAACGGAGATGAATGGCTAGGATTTTGGCAATATGCCTGTGCACACAAACCACCGAGAGGCCTTGCTAAGCTTGTTTGCGTGAGTGTGTAATGTCCATGGACAAGGACTTTAGAACGGTTGGCGAGCTCACTTTAACCGAAGCCTAACAAATGACAGAAGAGACTCATGGGCTATGTTCACACTCCAAGCCTTAGTGCTCAGTTTTGATTTATTGCTCAGATCTGGCTGTTCACAATATCACATTTAAGTGTAAATTGGTAACGGGCCAAAATTGACCTACATGCGCAAATGATCAACAAAGACGGCACGCAGCATGCTATCATACAGAAGTAAACATGGAGGCTACTGAAGTCATTTATTTATAAGGTGGAGTGCCGTGGAAGGTATTCTGGCATAAGTTTCTCTCTAGTTTTGCTTGTACAGAACTGTCACCATAATACTTATGAGCACCTCACTATCCTTCAACAGATGTCTTCCATATTAACCAAGTGACCAAAGAACTACTGGTATGTAAAATCTTTGGAGTGACTCCCATCATCTAGAGTAAAGTAAAAAGTACCATGAATTCTGATATGACTGTTCAGACTGAGATTGCATCGCAAAACACTGGACTTTGGATGACTTAGGATATAGAAGTGGCCAAAACCAGATTGGGAAAGATCAGACTCCATGTGGTTTACACTGTTAACAGTGCTCGCATATGAGTATAAATTGTATTTGGGCCACTTTTGGGCCTCCAGTCTGAACATAGCCATGAAAGATACACTTTAAGGCTAAATGCATCATTTCTGGGCAACTAGTGGGACCAATTACAACTGCAAAATATCAAGCAAGTTCCCCAAACATTCTCACTGCTCTTTCGGTCCCATCAAAGCTAGTCCCATCCCAAACTCTTCTAGGACTCCTTTAAAGGTGCCACAATGTGACAATCTTAAGGAAGTCAACATCTCAATCTCTTCTATGGCTCTTCTGATGGTGCCACAATGTGACACTTATCAGAAAGTCAGCATCTCAAATTCTTTTTGGACCCTTTTGAAGGTGCCACAATGTGACAATCATAAGAAAGCCAACATCTCAATCTCTTCTAGGACTCTTCTGATGGTGCCACAATGTGACACTTCAGAAAGTCAATATCTCAAAGACTTCTAGGACTCTTTTGAAGCTGAATCAGTGTGACACTCTTCAGAAAGTCAATGTCTCAAACACTTCTAGGACTCTTTTGAAGGTGAACCAGTGTGACACTCTTCAGAAACTCGATGTCTCAAACACTTCTAGGACTCTTTTGAAGGTGAACCAGTGTGACACTCTTCAGAAAGTCAATGTCTCAAACACTTCTAGGACTCTTTTGAAGCTGGACCAGTGTGACATTCTTCAGGAAGTCGATGTCTCAAACACTTCTAGGACTCTTTTAAAGGTGAATCAGTGTGACACTCTTCAGAAAGTCAATGTCTCAAACACTTCTAGGACTCTTGTGAAGGTGAACCAGTGTGACACTCTTCAGAAAGTCGATGTCTTAAACACTTCTAGGACTCTTTTGAAGGTGAACCAGTGTGACACTCTTCAGAAAGTCGGTGTCTCAAACACTTCTAGGACTCATTTCAAGGTGAACCAGTGTGACACTCTTTAGAAAGTCAACATAGCAATGGCTTATATAGAGTTGCAGATTAAACTTGAATTGAATTACTTTGTGAAGTACGTTGACATACACACTTCACCTTTAAATTAAAGATTTAGTTTGGAACAGCATGCAGGTAAAGAACCACAAAAGATCCACTCCACTCACTCACCTGACAACCTCTCCTCTCAATCTCAGTGATGCATTTCTCAATGAGCAGTGGAACCATTAATCCAGAAGCTTCCCGTTCCACCACGCGCCGAGCCTCTATGCCAAACACCTGCATTTCCTGATCCCCCTCCTGGCCATCAATAGAGTTCTGCCTCTGTTCCATGAGGCTCAGCTTCACATAGATCATTCCTCGTGGCTCCAGGCGGACAGCAAGCTGGTGCATCTTACTCACACGAAATAAGACCGGCAGAACCACAGTTCCATGGCAGCACACCCGGTTCCTTCGTGGTGTGGACTCCCAACTGAAAACGACAAGTTTGAGGTGCTGAGCGTTCTCCAACTCAATGTTGAAGGTGTGGTCCATGTCCAGGAAGGCTGTCCGACAGGTCAGCAAGGCCGTACGAGCTTTGTTGACAGAGTCCACCTGGATGGCACAGTAGATGTCGCGGGAATCAACCCGCGGTGGCTTCAGGTCCTCTGCGCCGTAGAAGTGCAGACTCATTAGTCCAGAGATGTATGTTAGGCACTTTGGCTGCTCAGAGAAACTGTACGAACGGAAGGCATCGATATCCAGTTCTGTGCCAGGGAGCCTTGGACTTCCACCATTCCCATTGGGATCCCTGTCCCAGGCTTTACCGTTCTTTCTTTCCGAGTTTCCGTGCTTTCCTGACTTGGCGACAAGTTCGGGCGAGTCTCCATCACTTAGGTAACCTCCCTTACTAGCCGATTTGGGAATGCCACCGCTGTTGCTCCTCCTCTTATCGAAGTTGTGCTGCGTAGAAACACTGCTGTCCAAATGGTACCGCCAAATCACATTACCACTCGCCAATGCAGTCGTCACTCCTGACGGGGACAGTCTGGACTGGGACTGGCCCAGCTCTGCCATCCCACTGGCTCTTGGGGAGTGAGCCCTGGGTTCTGATTGGCCGTTGCTGATGGCCACATTGCTCGATGGGTTCCCTTTAACACTAAGCTTCCGACTCAGATCCGGCAGTTTCTTCATCTTCATGGAGAGTTTTCGGACAGTCCGGGGTGACTTGATTTTATCAGGAAAAGACCAGTTGATGGTTGTGCTCCTTTTAGCTGGGTTGGGACTAGGAGAGGGAGAATGTCCACCAGTGGACTGCTCTGAAGGATCTGTGGAATGAAAGAGGTGGGTTTAATTAGTAAATTGACCAAATCATTGTGGAAAAACAACCCCGGGTCTTAGCTGACCCTCATTTTAACTCAATACAATTTGTGGGTGTAGGTTTTGAGTGAATCATATACCACAAGATTATTAAATTTCTAATTCCGATTAGTTAATAGACCCTTGAAGCCAAATGCCTTTAAAAAAAAAGTAACAATGATTTGGAATATTCAACGCAAGATACGTAATTCGTGAAAGCACTACAAACAAGAGTATTTTGACGACTTTAAAAATGTCACATGATATAGACAGAACAATTAACGTATGTCCAAGGTGTGACAGTTCAACACTTCTTACATCTTCAGTTCTTCAAAAGCAAGTCATCAATTATTCCTTTATCTAACCAAAACCCTTGTTGTGTGCTCGAAAACAACCCCAAATAACTAACTAGACAATTTGACCCATTATCCATAATTCTTTCCAATTCATTCTGGCCTGTTCGCTCCTGTTTAGTCCACAGGATTCCCCTTTGCTCTATGCACATACATGCCATAATAACTACCCAAAAAGTCCCTTTCCAGCTCAGTCACACACATCAAAAACAAAGAACATCTGTGGAACATTCCAGAGCGGAGCGATAAACCAGACCTTCCATTGGCCGAGAGCGCTGTGGTTAAATCGCTCCATCAGCCTCAGCATAATTTGCTCTTGCTCTCTCGATTAGTAGATTCCCTTTTACGAGAGACTTCTGGACCTGGGATGCAGTTATCTCCACAGTGTGTTACCGCAGTCATTATGCAGTGGCTGACAAATCAGATTTCTTGAACATGCAACCCAGATCGGTCTCTTTCCTTTACCTCGCCCTCTCTTTCTCTCTGATCACATGGCACGTTCATCTGCTTTCCTACAACAGCAGCTCTGTTGCCACAGTTCAGGGCCTCCTTCAACACCAGCCGTTTGATCTGGTACTTACCCGCCCAGATAAAACAAAGACCCAATTCTGTTAAAGAGAGAGACATGCCAGTGTGAAGAGACCACAAAAGAGGGAGGCAAGGAGAAAGAGAAAGACTGTTTTGAGAGGGACTGATGTGGAGGAGACGGGGCAGAGGTTCACATTTTGGCATTGCAACTGTGTGTTTGGAGCACATCAGGACTCAACCTCTCTAAATTCTGTCAAACTAAACCAGGTCAGAAAGACCCACTGAGTTTATTTGAACAATTTTAATGCTTAATTAGACAGCTTACATTTATCTACATTTATCATTTATCAACTTTTTTTTGTCTCTGAAACAACATTCCATTCTGCTGATGTCACCAAGGCTATGTGGGCGGAGAAAAATAATACCAACCAATAATATCACAGTCCACTTTTCAAAACCCAATCAAATACCACCAATTACTTACATATAAGTAAATACAAAAATAGTCCATTCAAACTGAATGCACATGTGAATGAGATTTGAAAGCTAATTCGATTTGAGGTGGATCAGAATTTTTACTAAATATCTTCTTTTGTGTTTCACAAAGGCTAATCTATGACTAATCATACTTTAATCTTCATCATGATTTCTTCTTCTCTCAAATAATTGTAAGTATAATTGCCTGTGATTGGTTCACTGGTTATTTATCTCGAAAACTTTTTTTCCATTTGACATTTTACCAGTTTGCAAGGTTTTTCCAGTTTCACAACATAGAGAGAGAGGGTTAATATTTATCATTTAAATATAATACATGCATATGAGTGGACATTCTGTTGATTTGTGATTATGAAAATGTGCAATAATTCTGATGAAATGTAAAAATGCATTTCTCAAATGAGAACAATCATGATTAATAGTGATTGTAATTTGAGGAAAATAATAATCAGTTTAATCATCACTCACTGTCACACTGTCAAAAGTTGTAAATAAAATTATTGTACATTTTACAAGAAAATACTTCACGTTTAAAAATGCTGTGTTTATTTCAACATGTTACTTGCTGTTTCCATGCAATTATTTGTTACATTTACTGCAATTTCTGAGATAATTTGTTTCAATTTTTTTTTTCAGTGTAGCTAATTTAACAGTATATATCCCAACACGCAACGGAAAACCTACAGATGTAAATATGTGACACCTCACACACACACACAGAAAGTCTCAGGGGCCCAGATTAGGAAGCAAGGTTGCATTCCAAAACACACACACACACACCCCTGCTCTCGTCCACTCAGAATACGGCATCTCTAATCAAAACACTAGATTTATTTAAAGGGTTTATATCACAAAAATCTCATTTCTAATGACATACTGTAACTTTTTTATATACAGTGTGTATATGAAAGTGTTGATAACACTCACTGACTGTGTGTGTGTGTTTATTTTACATTTTTGATTGTGACAGGTGGTGAGTAGGTCGATCTGGTCACTAGTCACACTAATTATAGAGTGTCAGAAGACATTTTACAGCCTTAAATCTGTCTCTCACACACACACACACACACACACACACACACACAAACACTCACTCACACACACACACACACAGGGCACGGCCAAATTCAGACGTTAATACTTTAAGGCTCAGGTTTAATTCATGACTATGATTTTGAATTAAACTGCTCACACCCCACAAGATATTGAATTGGAATTTGAATAGAAATGACAGGATGTGGAATTTACTGAATTACAATTGAATGAAATTCAAACAGACTCACACACAACAGAGGACTGTCATTAACCAAACACCAAGCTCCAAAATGTAATTAATCATTAATTTGTGAAGTTTCCCTAAATAGGAATGTAGAATATATTTTGATTATATTTCTCTAAAATAAGTGCAATACTGTTTAACAGAACATTGTTTTTAGATAATTTTATAAAATGTCATCAAATTTTAATTTGAAAATGTATTTGTCAGTCCTCTGTCGTGTGTGTCATGTGTTCCCGCCTCTTGTGTCCTTATTTGGTTTGTTTCCTGTCCTTGTTTCATGTGATTATTAGTTAAGTCTGTCCAGCTGTGTTTGTCATTTTATCTTGTGTATATTAGTTCATGCCCGTTCTGTTTTGTGTGGTCTGGTCTACTCGTTACTCCCCGGTGTTTCTGTGAGTCTGCCTTGCCTTGTCTTGCCCTGCCTAGATGTCTTCATTAAAGACTATTATTTTGAGTTATATCCTCGTCCGTGTGTTTCAATGTAAATATTTATCATATATTCAAAAGGTATAGTTAATCTATAAAAGTAAACTACACTTAAAGCAGTTCCACGAATACTTTTGAATTTCATTCCAATGTTATTTATTTGAATTCAAGTTAGAATGACAGTTCTGCATCATGCTACAATTAAAATTTAAATTCAGGAATTACTTTGCTCTTTCAAAGCCACTCCAAATTCAGTTCTGAACATTTCACAACCCTGAATCACACTCACACACACACACACACAAGGTCAGGATAGATGGCTGCCTTTCGCAACGCCACACTCAGATCCGGTTACCTGCCACCCACGGGATTGTGGATAATATTACCTTCTCCATGTCATCACTAATGTAAAAGGCGAGCGTGCGCTCAGTTTGTGCGCTCATGATTCAGAGGGGTGTTGGGACGCACACGCAGGCGGGAGCTAAAGTCAACTGCACATTAGGAAAGTTCCGGAATGGAACACAACTCCGCATTCAGAACAGAGCCTAAAACACACACACTCACTCACTCACTCTCTCACACACACACACACACACACACTCTCTCACACACACAC
>JAFVLL020044576.1:0-20465 GCA_021397915.2 Tor tambroides | reverse complement strand
AATTTAAGTTTATACAACAAGATTACAACAAATCATTTCAAACAAATTAGATTTTAGTGGAAAAATGTAATTAAATTTCGTGGAAAAGTTTACTCAAATTTTTTTAAGTTCGTTCAACAACTTTTTTTTTTGAGTGTACACAAGCTGAAGGCAGGTCAGCATCAATTGTGAACAGTTCCTCTGAGTGAGTGCTCATGTCTGTGCTTGGAGTGTCAGAATCCCATATGTACATGAACATCACTGCCACTTGTGAATTCCTCCAAAACACGCTTCTTTGCCAGGCATACAAATATATTGAAATGTCAGCGAAACATGGTTTGTTGATTTTTTTTATTTCTTTGTTTGTTTTATAGCACATTTAACACAGCTTGAGGTTGACCAAAGTGCTTTACATGGCATAGTAAACAACAGAATCAAAAAATACATTCTAAAATTATAAATAAAAATAATAAAGTCACACAATAAAACACAAAAACTTTTCATTAAGTCACTACAAATCGATCAAGGAGGTGAGATTTAAAGTCGGCATGAAATGGAAGTAGCGATTGTCTTTTTTTCTCTACTGTGACGTCTATCCGAGTGAAACGGCATCTGAAATGAGAGGGCGGGACTTGATTTCGTCCTTCGATAATTGATTGGATCAATGGAAGTAGGGGCGTTGCTAACAATATGGAGGCAGACCTGAATGCCAGTTTGCAGTTAGTTGTGGGGGGATTTCTCCTCACTGGATTCACCGCCGACACCCTAGCATGAAGAATTTTTTTATTTATTGAGGATGACTGTGACGAGGACAATCAACGGCACAAAACAAGCCCAACAGCACGCGCACGCAAGAAAGAGACAGAGAGAGAGAGAGAGCCTGAATGACTGCATGCATCCTCCATCAGGTTAAGTAATATTCATAAAAAAAAAAAAAGTTTGTGATGTCCTAAGAGTAATGTTATGGTTATATCCTAATATCCTTTCAATTTTTAAGGATAGTGTACTCCCTCATGTCTCACGTCAGCACTGGTCAATGCATTTATTTCTACAAAGTGAAGCATCAGCAGCTTTTCCCCCTGTCGTTTATCCCAGCGTTTAGCCCTTACGTCACTAGCTCCACCCTTGAGCCATCGCTCGTGACCGGAAGAGAATATGAGTCATTTTGAGGGGGAGGGGAGGTTAACATTTTTGATTAAAGATTACAAAGGCACATGAATTAAAAAAAATAAATAATGAAGAGCACGGATAAATTATTTATAATAAACACTACAGTATTCCATGAAAAAATAAGAATTTTCAATTTTGATTTCACGCCGACTTTAAGTATAGCTTTAAAGATAGGCAATGAAGAAGTCATTCGGATGGCAACTGGAAGATTGTTCCAAAGTGTTGGGCCAACAACTGCAAATGCTCGATCGCCACAGTGTTTTAGTTTGGACCTAGGAATTAATAAAATTCCTAAAAACCTGGATCTGAACGGTCTCACTGATTTGTGTGGGTGCAACAACTCAGTGAGATAAATTGGAGAAAGATTATGAAGTGCTTTAAAAACCAATGTTAACGTTTTGAGGACCTTGATAAGCCATTGGCTAAACTGCTACACAGACCGCCTCCTGTGGCCAAATTTTTTTCTATCACCCCAGAGCTGACCTTGAGACATGCAGACCAAAAAAATTAAGCCAAAACATTTCAATCACCTTCTTAATGCTGGCTACAGTATAGGTCATAAACCCCGCCCTCCATGTAAATTAATAGGACACGAGCCAAACTGAAATATCATTATAATATATAATGTAAAATAGTTTTGATCAGGGGTGGACTGGCCATCTGGAGCACTGGGAGTTTTCCTGGTGGGCCACTGGACAATGGGGGTTGGCCCGTTGCTATGTAAATTTATAAAGAACAATTTTTTAACAGCCTTTTTTAACACTTGAAGAATGTGAGGTAAGATGTAAGGAACTGAACATGATGAGGCTGAATTCAGCAATACTAGCCATCTGTTTAAAATAAAAATGTTAAATAGGATGGCCATTTGTCTGGTTTTAGGTGGAACAGAACAGTTTTTAAATATTATGTCCATCTACTGACACAGCCTTGAGCTGGATGCTCAGTTGTCCTCTTTGCAAGATTAATATTTTATACTTCATCCAGCAGTATATAATAAAAAAAAATAAAATAAAATAAATAGATTAAAACATAGGCTATGTTTAAGCTAATATTACAGGTTGTTTTTTTTGTTTGTTTTTTCAACTGCTTATACACAAAATCTTTACTTGTCACACAATTTCTGAAACCTGACACTCAAACACCAGAACCACACACTAAATCTGCAAAACCATACACTATTCTCAGCCTTTGACTCAATTTTCAATTTCGTAAAACACTTTTTGCTAAACACTACACACAATCCTATATACACAAAAATCTAACAGGAATTAATATTATGGCAAAGGTGTTTGCAAATGTTTGCTTTTGAGATGGGTTTGTGATATTTTGAATGCAGTGCTTCATTTTGCAAGAGATGTGAGACATTTTGCATTTTGCGTGTGCAATTCTTGGATTTGTTTGTAAAGTTTTGAAAAAAGGCAAAGTTTTGAAAATGTGTGTAAGCAGTTAAAAAAAAACTGTAAGTGGCATACATTATTGTCAATATTTTAATCAGTCAAATATTCAGCTAGGGAACTATTCATAAATATCTTTAAGATTACTTAAGTTTGTTCAGTAGGTTAAGTTTGTGCTTTATAGGCTAAATAGCTGTAATTGGCTAGCTAGCTGAGACAACAAGCCTAATGTTAGTTACGTAGACAAAATGTTGGCTATTGGTATCTAGCAATTACTTATTTATTTCTGTATTTATTTATTTGTTTGTTTGTTTGATATAAAATAATATGGTAAAAAATTAGTTCTGTAAGTCTGTGGGACATTGGGTGGGACCTTGACACCGGGGCTCCACTTTACAATCCTTGCTGAACAGACTCAGCCTCCAAATGAGATCATCAGCATAAGTGTCACGAATCTAGTCCGTGGCTTTCTGTCCAATTGTCACCAGAGGTCACCCTTCCATCATATTGACTCTCACACTACACAGACTGTTACACTTACACTGGACTTCAGTTCCCACAATCCATTTTACTCTGATTACGCACACGGCTGCAGCCAATCACACTCTCTACATAATCCATGGGCTTCTTCTTTCTCACGGCCGAGTATTGTTTAGCGTTTATCGCTCACCTAGTGATAGCTGCATTATGGAGCCAGTCTAGTTTTCCCAGTCTTAGTTCATAGTCTAGTCTAGTCTTTTCTTGTATTGTCTATTACCTGATTCTTGCCTGTGTTTCTTGTATTTAACCATTTGCCTTGCTGTTTCGGACTGTGTTTGCACCTCGCCTGGACTTTGCTCTTGTTATTTGGATTATCCCTCTTGTCAAGCCCTCTGGATATTGTTTGCTGATCGAAGACCCATGCTTGCCCTAGGAATACTCTTTGTCTTGCCTGTGTTATACCTGTTTGCTGGTGTTTCGACCCTGCCTGTGTTTTTGACCAATTCTCTGAATAAATGCCTTGCATATGGATCCGCATGTCTCTCGTCCCTGTCGCCTCGTAACAATAAGATGACAGCAGCCATTTTTTGGGGATGTTTTAGCTTCACTTTTCTGGAATGGAAGGATGTGGAGATGCTTTGTCCATCTTTATGCATGTATGCATGTATGTATGTATGTATGTATGTATGCAGGGATGGGCAGTATTTCAAATACGTATTTGAAATACGAAATATTATTTTGTATTTTGTATTTAAATACCTTTGAAAAAAATCAAATGTATTTTATATTTAAATGCATTTAATCTTAGTATTTTTGTATTTTCAAAATACATAAAATACTTTTTGCCAATCAACCTCTTTATTAGACTGCTGATTTCCTGTATCAACTTGTTCAAACCTCAAACATGCCACTTTCATGCATGTGAGCTGCAGCTGTATGATGCCATCTAGAATTGGGTAACGAAATTTTCTGGATTCCTGTAAGGAAATAAGGAATAATACTGCCTTCTTGTGCTATCAAAATTTCTTATTTCCAATGTCAGAAGTCCTGACTACAAGCTTGTCGCATTCAAGTGCGTTGCTGTTGGAAAGAATAGGAATCGTGGAGGATGGCAGGTTTCCTGGGAAAATTTTATTAAAGCCAAAATCGTCGATATTTAAGATATTTAATTTTGAATAAAATGTAGCATCCCATTTGTTGATAACCATCTCATCATCCACAGTGCTATCTTTAAAGTTAGCTTGTTGATGATTCTGGATTTTCAGTCAAATGCATGCTGTTTTGCTGTGTATAAACCATACAAAATGCTTGAAATGGTTATTGTACTACTATGTGCATGACATTAACATTAAAACAAGGTGATCTTGCCTCCTGTCTCAACAGGTAAAAAAAAAAAAAAAAAATCTAGCAAGGGGAACATAGCATTAGCACTAGTCAGTCTTGTTAGGTTTTTTTTCAGATTTTGGTTTTATCAACTAGTCAAATGTGTTCATTAAACTTTAATCATTACTGCTTGCTATGGCGATATGACAATATATGTATGTTGGGGATGCTGTGTAAATCGTGTAAATCGATTGAACTTTTTCTATATTGTTTATATATCATCGTCGTATGCAAATATGTCTGTGGAGCTTCTAGTGGGCAGGAGCTATTGACACATCAGAGAGATAAAGAAACATGGATAAATGAGTAATAAGCAGCTTTCTGTGTGTGTGTACCCCAAGACAAAAATAACTATAATGCTAATAATAAATATATTTTTTTTTAATTGTGCTAAGGGTATACTCACACTAGGCACAGTTGGCTTGTACTAAACCCCAAGCGCGATTGTCCTTTCGCTAACAGACAGATATCGCAGGATTATTACAGAGGCAACTGAGGATAATGGTGGAATTTGCAGCTTTACTCACAGACTACAATACCTGTTCATCAATAAGATGAGAACCAGACCCATTATAAATCTAAATGTACTCAAATTAAATTAATTGAAAAGTGTGATATCCATGTAGTTATAAAGATTTTTGCTGTCATAATGATAATAATAGCACATACAAAAATAGTAAATTAACTGTTCCATGCTCCAGCGCGGTTAGCGGTCACGCTACATGCATACCGCACACAAGCCACCTCTTCAAGTGGGCCAAGGCATGGTTAAACAAACCGCACTGGACATGGTACAGAGCAGGCAAACTTGTGAAGTGAACTGGACTTTGGGGGTCAATCGCGCTCAAGCATGGATCAGATCCCCTAGTTGAGTACATCCTAAATCTAAGTGAACTGCAGATAGCACACCACAACTATAACCATAACAGCACAAAAAATGATGAATTATAAAAACACTGACAGCCAATCTGAATCATTTCTGCTAGAGCTTGACCATTTAGTAAGATGGCACAACTGCATTGTATACTTAGAATAAACTAATATAGTTACCTTTATAACTGTTGTTCTTGGTTCAAACAGGCCTTAATAGTGTTAGCTACTTCACTGGATGGCCAATTTCAAATGTATTTTGTGTATTTTCTAAATACAAAATACTGTATTTGTATTTAAATACATTTTCCCACACAGTATTTTGTATTTGTATTTAAATACATTTTTCCACACAGTATTTTGTATTTGTATTTAAATACATTTTTCCACACAGTATTTTGTATTTTAATTTTAAATACATTTTGATGCATTTGTGCCCATCTCTGTATGTATGTATGTATTATATGGTTGTGCATTTATTTTATAATCTTATAATTAAAAGGGCACCTATTATGTAATATTCACTTTTGCATGTTGTTTGAACATAACTGTGTGTTAGCAGTGTGTGTACACAACCACTCTACAATGATACAAATCCAACCACTCTTTAATCCCCGTAAATCATAAGCAGTGTCTCAGAACAAGCCATTTGCAGAATCCATAAAATGTGACGTCACATTTTACAAGACACTGCCGTATTTGCAGAGACCCAGCCCTGAGTGAGCTGCACACAATCTGCCAGACAGTCATGCTAGAGCATTTGAAAACAGCATTCAAGTGAGAAATGTCTTCTTATTAGAGCTACAGAAATGATTCATTCAAGAACAGTGAGTGGTTTTCTGTTTTTTTTTGTTTTTTTTGGGGGGGGGGTGGGCATCAAGTCAAGTCACCATTATTTATATAAAGCTTTTAACAATACAGATTGCATCAAAGCACTTAACAGTATGAAATTGGAGGATAGAGTGTCAGTAGTGTATAATAATAAGATTAAACACTCAATTTCTCAGTTAAGGGCATTTCATTATTGAATTCAGAGAATGAGAGAGAATGAGAATGAGAATGAGCTTTATTGGCCAAGTATGCTTGCACATACGAGGAATTTGTTATAGTGACAGAAGCTCTACAGTGCAACAGAAAGACAGCAATATATAGATTAAGAGAATAAAGAAATAGCAACAAACATACAAATAGGCAACGTACAAAACAGCAAAACACAATATAATATAGACAATTATGTATGTGTACAGGTCTGATATGTGCAAATATGTGTAAATATGTGCAAATATATTAGACAAATGTGTGTGCAGGTCTGATATGTGCAAATATGTGAAAGTTTGTGTAAATATGTGTGGTGAATAAATGATGAATAAATGACTTGAGTGTTCGGCGTTTTATTGTCACGTGTTCATGAGAGGGATTGCCTGACGGAAGAAACTGTTCATGTGTCTGGTCATTCTGGTGCTCAGAGCTCTGTAACGTCGACCAGACGGTAACAGTTCAAAGAGGGAGTGTGCTGGATGTGAGGGGTCCAGATTGATTTTACTAGCCCTTTTGCTCGCTCTGGATAAGTACAGTTCTTGGAGAGTGGGGAGGGTTGTACCAATGATTCGCTCAGCAGTCCGGACTACCGTCCGTAGTCGTCTTAGGTCAGATTTGGTAGCTGAGCTGAACCAGACAGTTACTGAAGTGCAGAGGATGGATTCAGTGATGGCAGAGTAGAACTGCTTCAGCAGCTCCTGTGGCAGGTTGAATTTCCTCAGCTGGTGAAGTAAGTACAACCTTTGCTGGGCCTTTCTCACAATAGAGTCAATGTGATTGTCCTACTTCAGGTCCTGGGAAATTGTGGTGCCCAGGAATCTGAGTGACTCCACTGCAGTCACAGTGCTGTTCATGATGGTGAGTGGGGGGAGAGCAGGGGGGTTTTCCTGAGTTCACTTAATTACCCACAGTTTTGTTCTGCTATATAGCCAGCTCTAATTCTGTCTGTGGGCAGACTCGCCAATGTCGTCCTGGATGAGTCGACCAGTGGGTCATCTGCAAAACTTCAGTTTTTACTAGAGGTAGTCATTCGTAACAGAGAGAGAACGCTTCTCTCCAGTGCTGATAGCAGGGTGGGAAGGGCTGAGGATAAAAATTCTCACCAGCTTTACTGACTGCTGTCCATCTGTTGGGGGAAGCTGTTGATCCACCAGGTGGGGACGGAGAGCTGTGTCAGTTTTTGTTCCTGAAAGGGTGCCCCGTGATGATGGTACAGCGAAGCTGAAGTCCACAGCAGGATCTCCACATTAAAGTCCTGGTTCATGCTGCAGGATGAAGTGCAGTCCCATGTTGACTGCATCCACAGACCTGTTTGGGTCATAAGGCAAACTGCAGGGGGTCCAGTGATGGACCAGTGGTGTCCTTCAGATAAGCCAAAACCAGTTTTTCAGACGCTAGAGCCACAGGTTCAGGTCATTAAGTCCCGTAATTTTGGCTTTTGGGACGGAAGCGCTTGAAGCATTATGACTTTTCAGATACCCAGTGATCTGTTGAAGATCTGTGTGAAGATGGGAGCCAAGCACAGGTTTTTAGGCAGGCTAAGACACACATCTGCCTGGTGCTCTCTTTGTTCCTTCCATGACTCCATGCACTTTTCTGACTTGAATCAGAGGTGTGGGGGAGAGGAGGCTAAGGAGGTGTGAATGGTCCAGGTGGAGAGGTGTTCAGGCGGCAAAAAGGGCTTCCAAACCTTACAGTAAAAGTCATTCAAATCGTCTGCCATTTGTTGATTCTCCAGAGTGCTAGATGGTGTGTTGTAACTGGTGATATCTTTCATACCTTCAACACTGAAGCAGGATCACTGGAAGAATTTGTCTTAGCTTGTCAGAATAATTCCTCTTGCCACTCTGATCTCCTTTTCCAGTGTGTATTTGGCCTGTTTGTACAAGACTTTATCCCCCTTAAAGTTAATTTAAAGCATAAAATCACGGGATGTGATGACCTTTTACATCTGCAACCTTGTAAATGAAAAAATAATTGAATGTGTATGCCTACTTAACGTCATCGTCTCTCACTTGTTTCTCACAGCTAACATGGCAGTTTTGACCCTCAGCTAATCTGTGCCACGTTGTGTTTAGTCACACAGACTAGAGGGTTCCTGCATGATTTTATTTTATTTTAGTTTAGTTTAGTTTAGTTTTTATTTTAGTAAATGTACTGTATGTTTGCAGTTGAAAGAGTCACTAGGTTTGCTTAGCTATAATTTGGCAACAAAACTGTCTAGAAGTCAACTTTATCTGACAAAAGTTTCCTTGAGGATTCATATTTTAAGTACATTTTATTTTTGTATTTTGTGCTCATTTCGCTTGATTAGCTTGTTTGTGTTTTGAGTATGTTGAGTCTGACTGTTAAACAGTCACACACAAACAAGCAAACACACACACACACACACACACACACTAAATTTTATTCCTCATATTTCCAGTTTCTCTGAAAATTTCTCATCAGTTTTGTCAACAAAAATCATACACATTCAATTATTTTTTCATTTACAAGGTTGCAGATGTAAAAGGTCATCACATCCCGTGATTTTATGCTTTAAATTAACTTTAAGGGGGATAAAGTCTTGTACAAACAGGCCAAATACACACTGGAAAAGGAGATCAGAGTGGCAAAGAGGAATTATTCTGGCAAGCTAAGGAACAAATTATCTTCCAGTGATTCTGCTTCAGTGTGGAAAGATATGAAAGATATCACCAGTTACAAGACACCATCTCCCAGCGCTCTGGAGAATCAACAACTAGTTGACGACCTGAATGAGTTCTACTGCAGGTTTGAAAAAACACCCCACACCCGCCCTGAACACCTCTCCATACAACCATTCACACCTCCAGCAACCCCCCTCTCCCCCACACCTGCAATTCAGATCAGTTAAGATGACGTGTGCCAGGTCTTCAGAAAGAACAAAAGAAGGAAAGCACCAGGCCCGGACGGTGTTTCACCAGCCTGCCTAAAAATCTGTGCTGACCAGCTGGCCCCCATCTTCACAGAGATCTTCAACAGATCAATGGAGCTGTGCGAAGTTCCCTCACACTTCAAACGCTCCACCATCATCCCCGTCCCAAAGAAACCCAAATTACTGGAGTTAATGACTACAGACCTGTGGCTCTAACGTCTGTGGCCATGAAATTATTTGAAAGACTGGTTTTGGCTTATCTGAAGCCTCCACTGGACCCCCTGCAGTTTGCCTACAGATCAAACAGGTCTGTGGATGATGCAGTCAATATGGGACTGCACTTCATCCTGCAGCATCTGGACAGACCAGGGGCTTATGTGAGGATCCTGTTCGTAGACTTCAGCTCCGCTTTTAACACCATCATCCCGTATACCCTTCAGAATATACTGACGCAGCTGTCCGTCCCCACCTCTGTCTGTCAGTGGATCACCAGCTTCCTGACAGACAGGCAGCAGCTGGTGAGGCTGGGAAAATACACATCCAGCACCCGCACCATCAGCACTGGAGCTCCTCAGGGCTGCGTTCTCTCCCCACTGCTCTTCTCCCTGTACACCAACGACTGCACATCTAAAGACCCCTCTGTCAAGCTCCTTAAGTTTGCAGACGACCCCACACTGATCAGCCTCACCCAGGACGGTGACGAGTCTGCTTACAGACAGGAGGTTAAGGAGTTGGCTGTCTGGTGCAGTCTTAACAACCTGGAGCTCAACACGCTCAAAACAGTGGAGATGACCGTGGACTTCAGGAGAAACCCCCCTGCTCTCCCCCAACTCACCATCATGAACAGCTCTGTGACTGTAGTGGAGTCATTCAGATTCCTGGGCACCACAATTTCTCACGACCTGAAGTGGGACAATCACATTGAGTTAAAAAGGCCCAGCAGAAGTTGTACTTCCTTCGCCAGCTGAGGAAGTTCAACCTGCCACAGGACTTGCTGAAACAGTTTTACTCCACCGTCATTGAATCTGTCCTCTGCACTTCATAACTATCTGGTTCAGCTGCAGCTACCAAATCTGACCTCAGAAGATTACGGAGGATAGTCCGGACTGCTGAGCGAATCATTGGTACAGCCCTCCCCAGTCTCCAAGAACTGTACTTATCCAGAGTGAGCAAAAAGGCTGGTAAAATCACTCTGGACCCCCACATCCAGCACACTCTTGAACTGTTACCGTCTGGCCCACACCACAGAGCTCTGAGCACCAGAACGACCAGACACAGAAACAGTTTCTTCCTCAGGCAATCCATCTATGAATACCGACAATAAATGCAGAACACACAACGTCATACATTGTCCATTCACCACACTCACTATTTTATTTCTCATTTCAAATTTGCACATACTTGACCTGTAAGCATACATAATTGTCTATATTATATATTGTGTGTTTTTGCTGTTTTGTACATTGCCTATTTGTGTATTTGTATATTATTCTTTTATTATCTGTGTCCTGTCCTGTTGCTGTCTTTCTGTTACACTGTGGAGCTTCTGTCACTACAACAAATTCCTCGTATGTGTAAACATACTTGGCCAATAAAGCTCATTCTGATTCTGATTCTGATTCTAAATCTCTATGACAGCTTTACCAGATAAAATAGACAATCAAACACGGGCAATTCACAGACAAAAATAAAAGTCTATGACATTTAAAGAGGAGGTGGAAGGAGGGCCAGTTCAAACTCTGAGGGGTGAATTCACTAAAGAGTGATGCTACTTTTGCGCATTGTATTTCCACACAGTCTAGTTCTTTGATATTGCATTGTTTCAAGTGTATTGTTCTTCAAAAAGCTATTTGGTAAACATGATTAATGATTGGAATTTTACTGAAAAGAGATGTCTGTGTACATTCTCTATAGATCATGGCAGCAGTAATTCAGCAAATGATGGAAAAGATGGTTGTAATTAAACATATAACCAAACATGTCCAGAAGAGCACAATTTTGTCTGGAATGTTGTGTTTTCCTTTGGTTTATGTCTTGCTCTCTCTCTTATGTGTTTTTAGAGGTGAGTGCTCATGAAGGCAGTAATGATAATGGCAGTGTTTGTGACGGCAGTGACTCCACGCTCTACAGGCAGAGTGAAGGTAACATGAAAAATCAATATACTTCTGCTCTCTACACATGTGTTTTCACATTTCAGACCCATAAAATAACTTTAAATCTGCCAGGTTCTCAAATCCACACTAACATAAAGCCTTCATTACCTTGATTTAGTCCTTAATCTCAGTATTCCTGGGTTACTACATTGAGTATTTCTTTTGAAAACAGCCATAAATAATAAAACTATTGTCAAAAATGGGCTATTGAGACGTGGTCATTTCTGTGTCTTATTTACTACTGTCCAAAAGTTTGGGGTCTGTGAGATTCTTTCATTTTTATTATTATTATTATTAATTTTTTTTTTTTTTTTTTTTTTTAAAAAGTCTCTTATGTTTGCCAAGGCTGCATTTATTGAATTAAAAATACAGTAAAAGCAGTAATATTATGAAATATTGAGATAAAAAGTTTCTTCTTAACTAACTGACTTCTTCATTTTAATAATGTTTACTTAGTAAAATGTAAAATGTTTAGTAAATATTACAAAATGTAAGTTATTTCTGTGATGGCAAAGCTTAATTTTCAGCAGCCATTGCTCCTGTCTGCAGTGTCATATGATCCTTCAGAAATAATTCTGGTTAAGAATGATTAAATTGCTAAATTGCTGGTTAAGATAACAATATTAACAATATTATTATTAACATTAACATTACCAATATTATTATTGTTAATATTGAAATCATTTGTGCAGCTTACTTTTTTTTTTCTTTTTTTTTTTTTTGGTAAACAGAAAGTTCTAAAAGCATGACATTTATTTGAAATAGAAATATGTTGTACCATTATAAATGTCTTTACTGTCAGTTTTGATTAACTTATCCCTGCTGAATAAAAGTATTATTTATTAAAAAAAAAAAAAAAAAAAAAAGTTACTGACCCCAAACTTGTGAACAGTATTTTACATGGTAATTAATCTACACGAAACCCAACTGCTTAAAGCATCTGGATTTAGTCAGATTTTCTGAATATAAACTGTTTGTGTGCCTTTCGCTGTGCGTAGAACTTGCATCAGGCCTCACAACAGAAGACTTTATTTAAACGTTAAACTCTAAACCTAAAACTCCTTCTCTACAGATACAGACACATAGGGAAATTTGGCAATATGTCTTGTGTTATACTGAGTTATCTGTTGGCGTGAGGAACAAGGGCTCTTGAATATGAGTGTTGGTCAATTGCTGTAATCACTGCTGCATTTGAACAGTACATGAATTATTATGAAGATTAAAACTTGACACACACAAACACAAAAACACACAGATACACAGAGAAAAGAATCTGCTTTCACTGTGCATCTAGTTTTATGGACTTTAAACAGATAAAGGGTTGTAACTTCGTATATGTGCATACAGGTCACAGCATGGCAGACACGCTCACTGTTGCTCTACGCGTGGCAGAAGAGGCGATAGAGGAAGCCATTGCTAAAGCTGAGAGCTACAGAGACAGTCTGGTTAGAGACTCCTCTTTATATATCATCCATCTAACCATCAGTTCATCCTTCAACCATCCATCCATCCATCCATCCAAGTATCTACTTATCCATCAGGCTTTCATGCTTATATCCATCTGTTCTTCTGAGCACCCATATAAGGCTCCTGCATACAAATATCACTTTATTTTGCAAATTTTAAATGTTGTTGACTCATCCATCTCTCAGTTTCAACCATTACTCATGTTCCCTGAATATCTAACCGCAGTTGCACTTTTCTCTCTCATGGCTGCCTCTCTTTCTCTTTTATTTGACAGGAGAAACAGAATGAGGCTCGCTATTTGCGTGACCACAAGGAAGAACTTATAGAGGAACTTGCCACAACAATTGTTCAAAAAGTAAGAGCTGTTCTGTTAATGAGAAAAATACACTGTAATTTATAGTCATTTTAATTAACTGTGACTGCATCCTAATTCACATAACTCTGCTTGATACTAAAAGATCTCACAAAAATATGTTCAGGTCAAAATTCACAAATAATAATAATAATAATAATAATAATAATAACAACAACAACAAATATAACTTTCAGATGTGTCAGGGTCAGTAAGATTTCTGTTTTATGAAATTAATACTTTATACTGCAAGAACACATTACTCTGATCAAAAGTGACAGCAAAGACAGTAAAAAATATTACCAGTATAATGTTACAAAAGATTTCTACTTGCTTTTCTTTTCAGCTGTCATATCATTAAGGAAACATGAAAAATGTATCACAACCCCCCCCCCCCCCCCCAATTAAAAAAAAAACTGATTTCAACATTAAAGAAGTACAAATCAGAATATTCAAATGATTTCTCAAGGATAATGTGAAACTGAAAACTGAAGTAATAAATTTAAAAATTCAGCTTTTAAAATATATTTTAATAGAAAATCTTTATTTTAAATTTATTATATTTACAGTATTACTCTTTTTGCTGTATATTTTATCAAATAAAGTTTTTGAAAACTCTTTCTGACCCTAAACTTTTGAATGGTAGTACGTCGCTATGATTTATTAAGAATTATAAATAAATAAGAAAATAAGGGGAAGAAAATTAGGGTTAGGTTAATGTTAAGTGTAATACAGTGATGTTTTTATATATAGGCAATACAACTACCATGATTAAAATTTAAATAATGTATTTTATACCATTGGTTTTCTTTACATTTCAGTAATGAGAATACGATTTGGCATTGGCACGTTTTTAGCAAAAAAACTGCTAAAAACATCTTAATGGAATTAAAAATAGGCTTTATTTCCAGTAAGTAAAATATAATTTCCAATTTCTTTCTTACTGTGGTGAAATATGTACTGGTTATGTTCTTGACTGGAGTTTCACTCATGTAATTGTTAGGTGATGACAATTATCTAATGAGTAATTTGCATATGAGTACATACATTTCAAAATCCTGTGGCAGCATAACTCAAATTCCTCGACACATCAACTTTATCTTGCCATAAGCTCCACTGTAGCACAAATGAAGATTCAAATTAGCCCGAAAGCATTGATAATCCATCTGTAGACATTTGGCATACTGTTTTCAATGCACAGTGGTTTGAGACACACTAGTCATAATCTTGCATACTACACCATATAGTTTGGATATGAATTCTGTATAGTGCGGTTGTGAATTGGGATGCAACTCTTACCCAACTGCCTGTTTTTCTTCTTTTTCCATGTCTTTGTCTCTAGATCATTCAGAGGGGAAAACGGTCTGAGATTCAGGCTGAGTATGAGTTTGTATGGCCTCAGAGTAGTGAGCTACCTTCCTCTACCTCAACACAAAACACACACACAACGCATCATTCTCACTCCACCTCTCAGCACAGCGCAGTAGCACAGACCAACAATACCAGCTCCTATCCGCTGTGGGTAAGAGCATGTTAAAGCTACCTTAACATGCCCCTATAATACAGTATTTATGTGTTTTACAGTGCTTATTCGATATTCCTGACCTCATATGTAACATACACACAATTTCTTCACAGTCTTAAAATTTATACAGGAATCTATGAAAAGCAATGGCTGTACTATGAGAGAGAAGAATACTGAAAATCCCCTATAAAAGCTTATCACACACATTTTAAGTGATATTCAGTATTGCTGTAGTACAAAGATTTCTAATGGGCAATCACAGTAAGTCGGTAAGGAAAAAATGCAAATCTCTAGCACCCCCTACTGGTGAAACTCATTTAATGCAACCTGCTTGGTTCCAAAACATTTAACTACAACCAAATGCAAATTGTGCATAAAAGAACAGTTTGTGCAGAAAACTGTCAGACATGTGTAAATTATAACATAATGATTATCACGTTTTTTGTTTTTTTCGTTGTTGTTTTTTTTTTTTTACAGGTAATTAATATTTTTGAGAAACTCAACCCCAGAAAAGTTGGGACATTTTGTGAAATGCCATAAAATGAAGAATATGTTATTTGTTCATTCTCTTTAACCTTTATTTAATTGACTGATGTACAAAGAACACATTTACAATGTTTTCACTGGCCAAATTAATTTTATTTTGTAAATATAAACAAATTTTGATTTTGATGACTACAACACACTCCAAAAAAGTTGGGACAGAGGCATATTTACCACTGTGTCAAATCACCTTTCCTTTTAATTACAGATTTTAATCATCGGGGAATTAAGGATGCTAATTTTTAAAGTTTTGCAAGCAAAATTTTTGCCCAGTCACACTTGATACAAGACTTCCTCTGCTCAACAGTCATTGTTGTCTGATTCTCCTTTTCATGATGGGCCATACATTTTCAATAGGAGACAGATCTGCTGGCCAGACAGTCACATCCACATGTGTCTATGAAACCATGCTGTTGTAGCACTTGCAGAATGAGACCTGGCATTGTCTTGATCTAATAACCATGGACTTCCCATGAAAGATGTCATCTTGTTGGCAGTATATGTCTCTGTACAATCCCAATATACGCCTCCATGTCAATGGTACCTTCACACATATGCAAGTCACTCATGCTGTTTGCACTGATGCACCCCCATAACATGACAAATGTTTGCTTTTGCACCTGTCACTGACCGAAGTCTGGATGGTCTCTTTCATCTTTGGGACTGACAATTTGATGTCCATTTTCCCCAAAAACAAGCTGAAATGTGGACTCATCTGACCACAGCACACATTTTCTTTAACAGTCTTTAACAGAGATTCACATTGCATTTCTTGATGCAGCTGCAGACTGTTAAATGACAACAGTTTTCCATAGTACTCCTGAGCCCATGTGGCTATATTTCAAACAGTAGCATGACGGGTCCTCTTGCAATGCCATCTAAGGACTCAAAAGGTGACACGCATTCAACTGAGGTTTCCTGCCTTGCCCTACACGTACTGAGATTTCTCTGGATTCCCTGAATCTTTTCACAAAATTATGTATGATAGTTGGTGAAAGACCTAAATTCTTTGCAATTTTGCATTGAGAAATGTGATTTTTGATTTGGCTGGAAATTCTCTCATGAAATTTGGCACAAAGTGGTGAGCCACAATCCAGGTTTGCTGGCAAAGACAGGATGCTCCATATAAACTCAATCATGATACCCTGACCTATTTCCAATTCACCCGCTTATTGTGGACTGATTCAAAACAGTTGAACTTGGATAATCTATAACCTTTTCACTTTATTATGCCTCTGTCCCAACTTTTGTGGAGTGTGTTGCAGCCATCAAAATTAAAAATTGTTTATATTTACAAAATACATTTAAGTTGCTCAGTGAAAACATTGGATATCTTTTAATTGTACCTTTGCCAACTAAATGAAGGTTAAAGGCAGTTAACAAACCACATATTCTTGATTTTATTGCATTTTACAAAACGTCCCAACTTTTCTGGAATTGGAGTTGTTCATCTACCATAAACTACTGTAATAACCGTCTGCTTACACAAAGATATTGACTGAATTGTTTGTAAATGAGATACCTGTTTATTCCCATGTATATTACTTATTAAAAATTACAGTAAAAACAGTAAGAAACAACAAACTATGTCTATTATCATCAATACTGAAAACATTTGTGCTGCTGAATATTTTTCTGTAAACCATTTTTTTTTTTCAGGATTGTTTGACAAATAGAAAGTTCAAAAGAACAACATTTTTGAAATATCAAAAATAAATGAATAAATAAAAGTAGCATAATAAATGTCTATATCAAATGTCAATTTATTGCACCCTTGCTAAATAAAGTAATTGATTTTTTTTTTTATCTTACAATAACGTATATAGTAATAATATATAATATATTATAACATTGGTTCACACTTGCAGTTTCAATCATTTTAAATTAGTAATGTTGTGCATGTGGGTTGTTGGACGTGTTTAGAAGTCAAGATCAGCATTCTCTTTGACAAGTGACGATTCTCCAGAGAAGGGCCCTGAGGTGGGCATGGCCCCAGGGGTCCCAGAGAGCGCTGAAGTGGAGACAGCCTTCCAGAACTACTCTTCACTCAGGAGGGTAGAGAGAGGGTAGAGAGATATTGAGGGTAGAGAGAGCGCTGGATATTCACTCCCCCACCTACAATCCCTGCCGGGCCTGAGACTCGAACCCGCGACCTTTGGGTTACAAGTCCGACTCTCTAACCAAGTCTACAAAGACTACATGTTTAATTCTGTGTTGAGTGTCAATCAAACGTAATTGCAAAAATAATTTCACATCTTGGTATTAAAAAATACACACCTAGAAATAAACTAGAAAATGACACCTAGAAAATGATCCCCACATAGAAAATTGACTTTTTCCACATTTTGTGATTGTATATGTGGTACACACACACACACACACACACACACACACACAAATCCTCTATATTTGTCTGTCCAGTTGTGTGTATCTCTCTCCACAGGTGCGTCTTCAGTCCTGCAGTCCCCTGATGGTAACTGGATTGCCCTGCAGAGCTCCCAGCATTCCCGGCCCAGTCTGCTGACTAAGCGCAAGAGTCTCGTTTTCAGCGTGCTGGAGAAAGAATCAGGTGTTGTGTCCGCGTATGACGAGATGGGCTCTGATTCAGAACCAGAGGACCAGGGGGGCTGGGGGGCTGCCCTGTTACAGTTTCGCAGACGTCTCTCTGATGAAACGTACTACACTGACTCTCAACACGACCCTGAATGGACATACACCCAACACCCACCCGTTACCTCACCTTCCTCAGGTCAGTACACCAACACTGAGACTCTGAACTCAGACTCTGAGACATCTCCTGCCCCATCCACTCGAGCCCGCCGACCAGCCCACGGTATGCCACAGAGGAAGAAAGGGCCACCTGAAGCACACTTGTATCGACCCCACAGACATCCTGCAAACAGTGCCGCTTCACCTCTACTGAGGCCAGAGGTGCTGGATGTGAACTTTAACCCAAGTCTGGGAGGGGACAGTAGTGACGGGGAGGAGCGGAGTGAGCAGGTCAAAAGATCTCCGAGGCGCAGAAAGAGCAAACTCGAGACATCAGAGCACAGCCGAGCGCATAATGAGCTGTACAGCGCTGCCACATCGGTAAGAAAAACAACAGCCTTCTGGTTGATCAAAAAAAAATCATAATGAGACTATTTTGGCACATAAAGTGGTTGTGATTTGGACTATGGTATGATAAAGATTTGACATCTCATTTTGCTGCTGCTTGCATATCAAGGCTAAACGTACAAATAAGCATAAACATATGCTTATATTTCAGTTAGGTGTGCAGAAGGTAACTAGCAATGAATACTTCAATTATAAGATTTTTTAACCCCAACTATGTGATTATTATATTATTGTAATGTAGCCTAGATTATTATTATCCACTTTAAATATTAAAATATTATTATGCAATAGTAATATATTTTCTGCTGTAATTTCTTTAGCTTCATGTGTTTTTTAAGGCATTATGGTTAAATTGAGCTTTTCTGTTAGTGGAAAACATGTAATACTCTTCTATTTCCAACTTGAGAAATGCTGTTATCTCCTCCTCTGTTCATAAAAATGTTAATTATTGACAGATTTTTTTTTTCATTGTAAATGTACATTTCTATACAATTCCAATTACATTCTTTAAAAACAACACAAATGGTGATTTTGTAATATATTGACTGTAAGGTGAATGTATGTTACTCATAATTTGTCATTATTTTAGATACTAAACAGAAAATGACCATTTTGGCAAGAATAGCAGCAACAGAAATTATAAAATCACTGAAAACAACAAAAAACCTTGTTTAGAATTCTTGTTTTAGAATTTGAATGTAGTTCATATTTGACTCCAGTAGGTGGCAGTGCTGGACAGAGTTGTGCTTTTAATGGCATAAATGGTGTGGATGTCTTTTAACTCCTTTATCTCAGTCATAAAGTCTTTCTTTTATATTCTTATTTTTTCTCATCAGTAATATTTCTCTCTCTCCTCTTCTCAACTGTCCCTCTCTTTAACACATCTCAGGAGAACAGTGCCGTCCTCCTCAATGCCATGATGATGCGCCGGCAACAGAGCCAGGAGAGCCCAGTCCCTCTGAATTACCAAACTCCAGACACTGTGACCCCTCCTGACCTTTTGACCTCTGTTGCCATGACGCCTGAACCTGACTATCAAAATACAGTGGCTCAGAACTCTAGTGTCGCTAGCCCACCAATGCTGAACCAACTGGGGGCCAGCAAACCAGAGTTCAGCATTCAGGGCCCTTTACTCAGGGGCTCCTCTGTTAATGAAACCTTGGAACAGGAACTGAGATCCAAACTCTGTGAGCTGGTTGGCCAAGTCAGCGAGAGGGATGTGATGTCATCTGATTTTGAGCCAATCAGGGAAGTGAGCGACAAACAAGAGGCCAGAGTAAAGGAGAAAGAAAGTGAGAAACTGAGACCAAAGGAGAGGCGTGAGAGCAAAAGAGACAAGAGGGAAGGAAAGTCGAAGGACATTGGGAATCTGAGTGAAAGACAAACAGTTAGAGAGATAGACACAAGTGATGCAGTAAGACAGATAAATATAGCAAGAGAAATGAAGAGAGACAGAGAGCGACAGAAAGAAATTGAAAGACAAGTAGAGAGAGAGCGAGAGAGACAAAGAGAGCTGGAGAAACAAATCGAGAGGGACAGAGAAAGACAACAAGAGATTGAGATCCAGGTTGAGAGGAAACAGGAAAAACAGAGAGAAATGGAAAAACAGCTGAAACAAGAGCAAGAGAGACAATCAGAGATTGAGCGAGAGATAGAAAAGAAAAGGAAAAGCATACACATGGAAAAAGAGAAATTAGAGCCTAGAGTGTGTATGAAATCCAAAGAGGAAGAACAACAGGAATCCTCAGGTAGAGTATTGGAGCGAAATAAGAGTTTGAAGGAAGTCTATGAAGAAACAGAGAAGCCCAATGAGGAAAAGGTGAAGAGAATATCACCACAAAGAAGCTACTCAGAGACAGGGTCAGAAAAGCAAGAACAACTTGAGACAAAGACAACAAGGTCTTCAACCACATCTCCAGATAGTGCCCCCTGTGGCCTGGAGGAGCCAATGTCTCCATCAGAGGTAAGCACTGGCTCAAGCCTCTTCCACTAAAAGACCTAAACCTAGGCTGTGTTCGAAATGCCATACTATCATACTACTCTTACTATTTCTGCAGCATGCAGTATGTATGCTGCGCATAGTATGCAAATTTTCTGT
>JAFVLL020044575.1:0-17586 GCA_021397915.2 Tor tambroides | reverse complement strand
TATATATATATAATGAGTCAAGTCTACAAATATACATTTGTTGATTTGCCATTATTTAAACTGCAAACAAAATCCTGAATGAGGACACCTGTTTGTGGCTTTCATTGTCGTTGGTGATACTGACATAGCTGGGCAAGAGACTTTTGTTGTTGCTCCGTTGTGTCTTTTTTTTTCTGGAATATTCTGAGACTTTCCTGAGTGTTTCTGTGCTTGATCTTGGGCTAGATGGTGTACTCAGATGCAGTCTATGGCATACTGCTCTGATGCATATACACATTTATTGATAGACTATAAAGAACACGCTGATGTCAGCTTTACTGACAGCCTTGGGCAAACAGGCACCAGCAATATGGCTCACCACCACAGTTTTCCATGCAGTGTGGGTGGGTTGTATCACACTGTCTCCGTCTCTCCCTCCAGACGGCATTCTGGCTCCATCGCCCGCCCCCCCCCCCCAGTGCTTCAGCCTGTTCAATTTATTGCAGCTTCAGGCTCTCTGTTAGAGCACCAAACCTTCACCCAGCTAGATATATATCGTACTCATGTCAATCAATTTTCATATAGCTGAATATTTTCAGCTGCACGTGCTCCAGCCATTGATCACTGCTGCTTAACGCTGTGCATCTGATAAACCACCTGACAGATGAATTTGTTTTTTTTGTTTTTTTACAAACCGAATCATCTCTGATCAATACGTCGACCAAGTCGCTGCTCGGAAACTATCAATCACAGAGAAGCAGAAAGGAAATCAACAGTGCTGCCTTTATGCCTTTTAAAGTCAATGTAAACAAAGTAAGCACCTCGAATGGTAAACAGTCACTTTGTGATTTGCCAAGTGCTATGACATTGATCGGATGAGTGGCAACTGTGAACTTCATGAATCATGCAAGTGAGAATCGGCTGGTGTGTATGCGAGCTGGAATGTGTCCATCTCTCTGTCCGTGACTCATCTGTGCCAACTCAGAGCTGCAGCTATATATAGAGTTCCTGACATCAGGCGCTGTTGAGGGAAGAGCTGGTGGAAACGTTATCCCGACACAACGGGCCTGTCGAGGTTTGAATAGACAGAGGAGCTCAAGTGACACACAGAGTTGCAGACCGAAAGTTATTGTTCACATGTTGCCTAGGGAAAAAAAAAAAACATTGGACTGTTTATACCTCACGTTCTGTTGAGATTTCACATTTGTGACCGTTTCAGATATGTTTTCATAACATTAGGAATAAGTCTTTACGCCATTAATATTTTATTTGATTTTGTTTGTTTTGTCTAATAACCGGTGGTATTTTTGTTTTTTCCATTTTAATTAAAATTTTAAAGTTTTAGTAATTTTGATGTTTTTTTTTTATAGCATTAGGAATAAGACTTTAGGCCATTAATATTTCATTTCATTTTATTTTGTCTAATGACCAGTGTCTAATATTTTTGTCTGATATTTTTGAATGTCTGTTTTAATTTTAAAGTTTTAGTAATTTTGATGTGTTTGTTTTTTTAATGTCTACATAGTTTTTATGAATTTTACTTTCCGTTTTAGTTTTAGTTATTGTAGTTCAAGTTGTAAAAAAGTAAATCAAAATGAGAAATGTTGAGATAAAGTAAGTTTTTTTATATTTTGTTTTATTTAATTTTTTTTAGTTAACTATAATAACCCGGCTAATATCCAAATAACTATTTTCTGTATGACATTTAAATTGTTAGGTGACTTAAAGGTGAGTTAAAAAAGCTCTGACATGTAATTATGTGAACCAACACAAAAGTGAGTTATATTTAATACACACACAATTGCGGTCTTGTTCAGCGACACATGAATGGCAACAATGCGAGTGGTTAGCCACAGTAACCAGAGTTCCCCCCTGCAGCTAGTGGATTAACCCACCTCTGTCTTTAATTAGAGCTCTAAAGCACTCTCATCTGACTCCTCTTTCAACCTCAGAAATGCATTGGCACTCTAATCAAAGAAATTTAAGACCACACACTTCCCCTGAAGTCTTTGCAGGTATAGTTTGCAATATTTCTATAAGCTGGTTTCAACACGGCTCTAAAAACAATGTGACTAGTATGTCATGGAACTCACTTTTATTTATTTTTTCTATTTTTTTTTTTTTTTTAAATAGCAGAGAATCTTCTTCTAGGCTGCTCCAGTCTAAACTAGTCTGAGCATGCATATATTGTGTTTGGAATGGCATTAAAATTTTAATTCATCATAGGTGACCTTTTGTATGCACAACAGCCTGCTTGTGCTGCCCTAAACGCCATGCCTGCACTACATAGAAAGTTCATGTTTCTCTATGGGCTGTGTCACATGTTCCCAGCCAGATTAGCAGCCTTGCATGGACGTGACTGGGCGTCTGTGGGAAAGGAAGGCGTAAAAATGGAGCCCAGTTGCTTCTACTGCTTCAGACCAAAATTAATTCCACTCCTGCTATTGCAGAAACTTCAGTGATGTGAAACTTGATTATACATTGCTATTGTTCTGTTATTACTCACTGGTCGGTCTTTCATATTTTCAGAGATTTAGTAGAGTTCTCTTACAGATTTGTTTTAATGTTTATAGTACAACTCAGATAATCAGTTGATGATTATGTTTGAGTTCATACTGAAATTAGCGCTGTCAAACGATTAATCGCATCCAAAATAAAAGGTTTTGTTTACATAATATATGTGTGCACTGTGTATATTTATTATGTATATATAAATACACACACATGCATTTATATATTTAAGAAAAATATGTTATGTTTATATATTAAATATATTTATATATAATATAAATTATATGAATATAAATATATGTAAGTACTTGTGAATGTTTTCAAAATATATACTTTATATGTGTGTTTATATATATATATATATATATATATACACACACACACACACACACAATAAATACAAAGTACACACTCATATATTATGTAAACAAAACCTTTTATTTTGGATGTGATTAATCATTTGACAGCACTAACTGAAATCTTTGAATTTTGATTGTAAACTTTGGTGTCTTGTCAAATTTGGGGAGTTTGTGACATTTGTTGAGCTCACTTCTGAAACTTTTTATAAGATTTCATGGTTCTTTTTCTCAGGAGCCTCTATTTAATCCCATTGCTCTCTTTGAGATATTGAGTAGAAATTGAGATATTAAAGAGTTTTATGATAGAAGAGCGGGAATGAAAGGCAGGAATTAACAAAAAAGCCATTCAGCTAGTGTCTTTCTCTCCGTCTTGCTTTCTGTCTTCCTCCATTGACTCAGACTCCAACTGTGTGGAATCACAGAGCATAAATAGCTGAGAAATGTCTTTTCTGTGGAGCCAAAGTGCTGGATTTAACCCCTCCATACTGATCCCCCAGGCTGCTGTTTAATTCTCCAATTTTCAGCTGTTAGAGATAGAATAGGAATAATAAACATCTGAAACACCCAGTAATAATCCATCTGACCCCGCTCCCCTCCTCTGTATGGACACTGAGGCCAGGCTAGAGTTTCAGTCCATCCTAATCTCTGCCAAAGACTCTGCACTCGCCCGGCCGGCTAATGAAACCATATCACCAAACTTGAGCAGCCTGGAACTGATTATCACCACATTCATGCACCCTCCAAAAAAATCTTTTTGGTTTTTTGCATTGCATAGAATGTGATAGCATTTTTGTATGCAATATGTTCTCCAGCCTCATTCAGTTCAAACAACTGAATCCTTTTTATGGATTTATTACTTTCCATGTGGAATTCAGAGTATCCCAGCATGTCAAATCCAATGAGTTCTTAAAGAAGTTTGATTATAAAAATCAAACAAAATTTATGTGACCTGTACTGGCAAAATGAGTTGGAATGTGCACAGTCTAATTTTGAGCTACAGTCAAAAGAAGTAAAAAATGTCAGTTTTGGTCAAATTTGAGGTTTTCACAAAAATTAGTTAATTAAGCCCTCTTCTAGTGATCCCAATGCTCCAAATAGTAATTAAACATCTAAAATCGTCTTCATTTGTATGTTTTCTGAGAGGAGTACCTTTTTTCTCTGCTCACTTCTGGACGACTGCTTCTTCTCAACACAGGTTGGTCTATTGTTACAAAGCGCAGTATTCCAGCTTTGTGAATATTCATATCGAATTTTCAATGACATGAGTCCAAACCAGTGAAATATGATTTTCAAATCCATGCTGATGAAAACAAAACGATTGCGCTGACTGACATTTGTAAAGCGTGTGCATTAGACGCGCCTGTCCGAGAGCGCGCAATACATTATTGCAAAATATGTCTTGGTGAGATTCACACAAACATAATCTGTTATGTATTACATGAACGTTTAGTTAATGGCTGGGGAAAAATCTGATGTGTAACGTTATATTAGATTCATGCATAACAGTAGGTCTTACTATAGATCTGTCACAATGTTAATGAAACATTAAAAGGGTCATCGGATGCCCATTTTCCACAAGTTGATATGATTCTTTAGGGTCTTAATGAAAAGTCTATAACATACTTTGGTTAAAATTTCTCAATGGTAGTGTAAAAAAACACCCTTTTTACCCTGTCAAAATCAGCTCTGTTTTCAGGAAGGTCCATGTTTTAGTCCATGTTGCTTTAAATGCTAATGAGCTCTGCTGACACCGCCCCTCTCTTCCGTGGGGTGATGAGCAGACTGTAAACTTCAGCCACGATTCTTGCAAACTAGCACATTATTAGGAAAAGCGATTTGCAAAGATTCATAAAAAACCCTTATACTCACGTCTTTTGTAGATGAAGCTGGATCACGAATGATTCGCGCAAACATAAACACATTTAGGCAGATCGGGGGCGCATTCCATTCAAAAACAAAATTAACGTTAATCCTCTGCGTCTTCAGCGGCTCAGATGTCGGGAGTAAATGATGACTGCTATGTTCATTATTACAATCAACAACAAAAAAACCCTCAATTGCTTAATCAGAGACATCTTGTCTTCCCCTGCACCGGAGTCAACACAGTGGCGGACAGCTCTCAGTTCACTCAGGGCGGGTCTAAGGTAAGACGGCCTTGTCAATCAACTATCGTGGGAGCGGTCGGTGCAGAACTATATCATTCTGACAGGAATCTCAGAACAGCCTGATTTGAGAAAGGGGATTTTAAAATAGGGATTTAAAAAAACACTTGGTGGATTTTTAGCATTATAGACCCTTTTTCTGTTAGTAAACATTGTGATGTTTTTCTGTGGGCGGAGCTTAGCTGGAGGCAGAAAGATTCCACTGACCGCTTCATTAACGCTAGCTATGAAGTCTGTTTAGCTTGTTTTTTAATAATAACTGGAGAAATTCCGATTTTACCTGCATATGTAAGGTATAGATGCACTGTCCAGGACCGCGATTGTTATATAAAAAGGTTAACTTTAACGGACGGAACCTGATTGGCCGACCCGCAAACGCTTTTACTCAAAGAATGGACGATCTGACAGGATTCCCTCCGGTTGAGTCACAGCTAACCTGTAGTTATAGTTAAGACAAACACTCAGTGTCTATCTAGTCATGAAGATGTATATATATTTCAATTTCAGCAGGCAACTATTTTTACAGCTACATTATTATTCCAGCCACAATTAATCACAACAATGTATATACAATATGATTAAGCATATAAATCGCTGGTTGTTGTTTTACACACATGCACACAGACATTATTTCATACACGACATAGTGAGATGCATAAGAAATCTTTAGTCGAACCCATAACAACAAAAGACAATACTTTATTTAACCTTTTCTGATAAGAAGTGTGCACTGCAAACGCGAGCATTTTTGACGATCGTTTCTGTCCAGTCCGCTCGTTTTATCTCATTTAACCACAGCTGTCGCCGCTTTTTTGTCTGGCAGTGGCATCAGGTATGCCTTAAAATTTCAAATTGGAGCCTCTACAACATCGATTCGGACACACAACATCACAACAAGATGATATTTTAAGCTCCTTGTGTAGAAGAATCTGCACTGGTTTGAATGGGCCGCCTCCAGTTTTCGCTTTGTTTTGCCTCCAGCTAGCGCTGTGACGTAACTGTGACGTCGGCCCTAAAAGGGTGTACACACACTTCCAACACACATTTATGTTCAAAAAACATGTAAAGTGATTTTTGCATCCGATGACCCCTTTAAAAGAAAAGACAGAATCACTCGCTTCTTGATTAAACTACTGTTTATTTGCATCTTTGTTCTTATTTTTTAATAACAAAGATACAATTAAAAATAGCTATATTGTGATTAATAATATAGTAATTATATTAAGAAAAGAATTAGAGGAATATATGCAACGTTGCTTGGTGTTTTTCAGAAAATTTTCAGAAAACATTAACTCGATTTTTCGCCTTCAAACTTTTTTGTCTTTTTTGTCCGATTCCAACAAGTCATGTATCAGTTTGAAGGTATTTTAATGGAGACTGTGAAAATAAAAAAATAAAATAAAATTTGCTCATTCCGACTCATTTTGCCTGCACGGGTCACATATTGCTTTTAGCTTTATATGTTTTGTGTATGTTCCTGACATTTTTCCAATCTTACCTTATGTAAGACTTTTACCTTATTTTTTTTTTAGATGATTGACATATTTTATATTTGTTCAGCTATGGTAGAGATTGAACACTTGTCTTCAGGAGTGCCATTCTCTCTGGCTCTAAAATGGCATTGTCTAATTATAGACTCACTTTATTTTAGGTGGTTGCTGGAATTAAGCATGACAATATTTCTTCTGTCAGCCATGTGTACCACTCAGCAGTGTACAGCTGTCACCTAAAATGAGACCTGAAAATTAGCTCATTAAACAGAATAGTGCAGCAATAGCAGATACACACACACACACACACACACACACATTATATATATATATATATATATATATATATCAACTGCTTGGGGTTGGTAAGATATTTTATGTTTTTGAAAAAAGTCTCAAATGCTCTCAAAGCAGCATTTATTTGGGCAAAAACTACAATAAAACAGTGTTATATTATTAGAATTTAAATAACCCTTTTCTATCTTAACATATTTTTAAATGTAATTTATTTCTGTGATGCAATGCTGAATTTTTAGCATCCATTACTCCAGTCTTCAGTGTCACATGATCCTTTAGAATTCATTCTAATGTGCTGATTTGAATAAGAAGGTCTTATCATCAATGCTGAAAACATTTTTTTGGTAGAAACCCTGATACATTTTTTTTCAGGATTCTTTGATGAATAGAAAGTTCAAAAGAACAGAATTTATTTGAAATAGAAACCTTTAAGTGTCTTTACTGCTACATTTAATAAATTTAAAGCATCTTTTCTGAATAAAAGTATTTATTTCTTTAAGAAAAAATATCTTACTGACCCCAACCTTTAGTATGAATTCATAAAATATATTTATAAATATAAATATATTTTATATAATATATAATATTTTATATAATATGTTTATATTATATTATTTTTGTCAGCTGTTCTTTGTCAGTGCTATATAATATAATTTTTTTTCTCTCTTGTAATTAGAAATGACTGGGAAAGTCATGGACATTTATTGGTCATAAGCCGTGGGATCCCTGTAACATAGATGAGCGCAGCTTATTTTAGTTTAAAACTGAAAATCACTAGCATGTCATCTTCATTAAGGGGTATGCTGGAGTAGTCCTGGTCTTTTGCTCGCTTAATGAGTTCCAGCGGGGGACAACTGCAAGGCTTGCAGCTTCTCATTCAACCAAATTACTTATTACCCTGATTCATCACTGGGCCGTCACTTGTGCACCTGAACCCCCTGGACTGTACAGGCGGAAGACGCCTGAGCTGCTAAAAACTGGCATGACCTCTAACAATAAGGTCAGATTGAGATTTTCAGCGTTTTAGATCATTAGCGGTGTTTCTCATCCTTTGTGTTTATTTTGGACTCCTGCATTAAGTAAGCTCAGCTGCTCGGTTCTTTAGTGCTTATAATCTAATATGCTTAAGATATCATGGGGTCAGTGGACATGTGGTGTTTGAGGTTGTGCTGGGTGGTGAATTGTACACGCTTGAGGTTGATTTTATGAGTGACACCTGTCAAACTCACTCTTCCCTTCTCTGTCCCTCCCTTTCTAGCTCTGAAGTAAGACTGCTTTGTGGTCATTAGTGCTGCACTCAGCAGGCTTGCAGTAGCCAGACTGCTTGCCTCAGCATTAATGGTTAATTTTTTTCTCTTCTTGTGGGCGATAGAGTGATGGGCCTGCATCCTCACAAGGCCCTGCCAATCTGTTCCCATACAGCCACTATCATCTCCCAATTATAGTCAACCTGGGAAGAAAAACTGCACCGTTAACAGAGACTGATGCACAGTTAAATGGTGTTTCCACAGCACACATGGCATTGTGAATGCTTGTATTTAGCATTTCCACTTTTTAAATGGTTGCTTGCTCACTTTTGTGCTACAAAGAGTTAAAATAAAAGGATGAAAATGGCCGGCTACCGTTTCACCCCATGCTTTGTGCTGAGCTACAGTGATTTCCACTGGAGCACCACTAAGAATAGTACTGGTTAAGGCTTTTTGTGAGGAAGTTTCTTTTGAACGGGGGTGGTGCTGAATGGCAGAATTGGGGATAAAAGACCTTTGTTGGACAAAGGATAGTTTTATAGATGCTGATGGAGCAAGTTGCTGTGTATAGTTGACTTGGTTACTGGTTGCATGGTGGGTTCTTTTCCTTAGGGGGGTGTCGAAACCTTGCTTTTTTCCCCTTTTGCTTGAAAACACTCCCACTGATTTTAAACACTGCATGCTTTCTGGTTTTTAGGTGTATTTCAAATGAGATTCACCACCAGTGCCATGTGACGTGTTAGATTTGGATGCGACGGATTTGGGTGCACATGGCTGAACACAGCGCTCTAAAAACAGATCGTCAGCTGTGCAGAAATGCTCCATACACAACCTCACACACTCTTTACACTCCTCGCAAATTGCTGAGGAGCTCCAAAAATAAAGGCATAGGACTCTCCAGTCCACCTGTGAAAATGTGGGAGAATGTAGATTCCATTACTTCAGACCACTCCTATGCTAACATGCTAAATGGTCAGTGTGGCAGCTGCAGTATCATGTGTTCACACACAAACATTTGAACTGACAATAGATGCTAAACTGATTTGTAATGTTAAAATGAAATTCATTATGGTATTGAGTGAATCATTTAGTCATTCAGCATTTTCTTATATGTTGAAATAGGTACAGAAGCAGAGCTGAATTGCTTGAGCATGTCAAACTGAACTTTGGTGTCAATAAAGTGTTCCTGTAGTGGTCATGACCTTTGCTGACGCAAGTTCAGTTAACAACTTCAGAAATGAGAGTTAGTGATTGCCTAGAGATTTCTACTAAACTGAGGCATAAATTATACATTTTGATAATGTAACGCTTGCCATATAAAAGTTAAGAGAATATTTAAGAGCTACAAATATGAGAGTGAACTAGAATTGTCTAGAAAATCTTACAATTAATACTGACTTGAGACATTTTCATTCTAATTTTTTGTGAAAGTCCACTTAACAACTACAAAGTTAACAGTCACTGATCAAAAAAACTGTCTAGAAATTTCCACTAATCTTGGGCTGCGATTCCCAAAAGTACTTCACAGACCCATTGAAACCAATGGAGCTACGATGCTTTTGGGAAACACAGCCCTGAGGTGCAAGTTATTTTAATGACAAATATTTAAGATCATTCAAAAGTATGGGGTTAGTATGACTTTTTGATGTTTTTGAGTCTCTCATGCTCACCCAGTCTGCATTTATTTGATATGTGAGATATTGTTACAATTTAACCTTTGTAATTTATATTTATTCCTGTTTTGTCTAAACTGAATTTTCAGCAGCCATTACTCCAGTCACATGATCTTTCAAAAATCATTCTAAAATCCTGATTTGCTGCTCAAGAAACATTTCATATTATTATGAAAACAGTCATTCCGTTTTTCTGTGGATTTTAAGGATTTTTTGATGAATAAGTTCAAAGTTCAAAAGTTCAAAATTCAAAAGAACAGCATTCATTTTAAATAGAAATCTTTTGTAACATTGTAAATGTCTCTGCTGTCACCTTTGATCAATTTAATGCATCCTTGCTAAATAAATTATTCATATGTAAAATGTCATTTTAACAACTATATAAATGAGAGTATGTGATCTACAATTGTCTAGAAATGTCATGTTGGATTTATTTTAAGTTTGAATTGAAGTTCCATACTGGTTTGAGACATGTGATGCAGTTTGATAGTATAATGTTTACCACATATCAAGCATTGGCCAGTATTTTAGAGTCAGCAGTAATTTTACCATTTTCAACCAAATAAACATCTTTACGCTAATTCCCTCAGGGACTAGACTAGCTCAGCCTCTGCCTTTCCCTCCACCACAACTAGCCTTCTCTCTCTCTATTTCTCTCTCAGAAAAAGAATACAAGCCTGCACTCCAAGCATGATTGGTCAGCTGCCCCCACCCCATAGTCCTCATCTCATTCTCTCTTTCCCTCTCTCTGCTTAAATAGTTTTAACAAAAAATAGAGAGAGAGAGGGAGAGAGGGAGGGGGATGGGGGAAGCTGGGGGAGGGTAATTGTGTGTATGGGTGCTCTGTTGTTACTGGTTGGGAGGGAAAGAGAGAGCGACAGAGAGAGAGAGAGAGAGAGAGTTGAGTCGTGTCCCATATGTGGAAAAAAGCATAGTACTGCACACACAAGCCTGTCTGCTCCAGGAATTATCTAACTGCTTTTGAATCTGATGTGGAAAATGCAGGCATGAGTAGGTGAGTCTACTTTAATATTAAACTGGATACTTTGCTGCTACTGCTGCTGGTGTTCTTGTCTGAAGCTGTAAATGATTGAAAGTCTTAATTCTGCATTGCACTGTCCTCTACTTCTCCTGATAGCCTGTACTCGTCTTCTTCTTCACTCCGTTTCATTGTATTCTCCCTCCTTTAATGTGAAACATCCACTTCTGCATTCCCCGTACTGCATGCAGGTGTCAGTTTGTAAGCGTACGGCTCTGCATGTGTTACGTATATAGATGTGTCAGCCGTCGTTCTCAGCAAGTTTAGAGGTTGTTGGTTTAGCAATAGTCTTTCGGTCATTGAACAAATGTAAAAGGATCCATGTTTTAGTTTAATTTATTCCAAAAGCACCATCCTGGAATGAAGATTTGGAGTTTTTCTGTCCTTAGCTGATTTATGTCCCGATTCTGACAGTAGTTTTACACAGCTTCTAATTTTTTATCAAAAAAGCAGAAGTTATATGAACTGTAAGAGAACATAAAAATATACTATATTAAGTAAAGTGTCACACAATTTCTATTTTTTGTCATAAAGCCAGCATCTACAAAACCAAACATCTACATAAAAATATACATTATTAACTGAAGTTTCATCCATTTTCTATTTTTTTGTTGTAAAACCAGCAGTTACATGAACTGTAAGTGAACATATATATAAAATATACTATATTACATAGTTCTTTAGCGTATATTTTGTTACCACTCATTTACAGGTATATATGTGTTAATCTGACCAGTTTAGGTTCAGTAATAAACTGACCATTAAAACACTTGTGTGATTAAAAAAAATAAATAAATACACACGAACAAAAATTAATTCTGTACATTTAAAGTTGTTTTTGTCATTATTTAATGTCTAATTTTGTAATGAATCATGTGTCAATTATCATTTCATTTCCTGAAAGCAGCGCTGGAAGCCACACTGTTTGACTAGCATTATTATGTAATATTTTTCATTCATGTGTGAGCTTTCCTACATGCTCACTTGAGAAGAAATGACAATCTTCTTTGAAGCACACCGACCAAATTGTTCATGCCGTGTTTTGTGATGAACTAAATTCACTTGATATTGAATTTTTATTATTATTTTAAATTGTTAAATCTTTGCATTTTCATTTTCAAGACTGTTTTATATAATGTATAATTGTATTATCATTTAGGTTTTTACAACCCATATGATATTAAAATTAAAAATGATTAAAAAATACCCTTCTGGATATATATTTGTTATTTATTTGTATGTGTGTGTATATATATATATATATATATATATATACACACACACAGTATACACACACACACACACACACACACACACATACACGCACACACACACACACACACACACACACACACACACACACACACATATATATATATATATATATTTTTTTTTTTCTCCATTCTTTTTGTGGTTGCCAATATAGTTGTTGTTCTTTTTTCATTTGCATTGCATCTGTCATAGAAAAAAAGAGAGATAATTGAACCAGGAGAGTGTGTGGCTAGGGATGAAATGAGCTTAATTTTGTGAAAGCATGCTCTCTGCTGCTGTTATGAGGCGAAGAGAACGGCTATGGTATGCATGGTTCTTTTTGTCCGGGAGATTTAGAAAGCCCTCTTTAGAAGCTGGACACAGCCATACAATCAGCTTAATGCCTGTGTGCAGCCTCTTAATGAATACCCTGTGTGTGTTCAAGCCCACAGTGAGAGTGCCTGTGTCCGTGACTGTTTCGCTCCTGTCTAAAATTGAGATGACGCCTTTGAGGTTCTTGATTGTTGGTTGCATGTACCTTACTCGCGTTTATGCATCATAAACTTGTTTTTTTACGTGATAAAATAATGCAGTGCAGTGTATGTGTATATGATGAATGTTCACACCTGCCGATCGCTGCTGCTCTTTTTTTTTCAGAAACACGATTTTTAGAGGCCCAATGTGAGTACACGCCAGCGATGGACTACAGCCGTACAGACGCTAACCTGGGTTTCCCTGCAGAACTGTTACCGTAATCGAGACCAGATCCGCAGAATGCTGAGTCCCATTGTTCCCTATAGTAAGTTTAATATTTTTGACATCAAACTACAGAAAATGCAATAAATAACTTATTGTCAGCTCTAGACTAGTCATAAATTCCCCTACGGCTACTTAAGTGTTTAGTTTGTTGGTAAACCAGTTTGAACAATGGTGCATTTTAAAAGCAAAATGTTCCCAGGTGTCCTCTTCACAATGTTTTAAGCCACATTATTATTAGGTGTATGTCATGGTTGGTAGGACAGGTGTGGGGGGTGAGCTGATGGCTCTACCAGGAGAAACCCTGTGGTTCTGCCAGTGTCATCTCACCGTGATTAACCACCGGTGTCCAGCTTACTAGCACAGTTACTTCCTCTATCTCTGTCCTTTTCTGAATCTGTCTTTCTGTCTCTTCTTTTCTGCCTCCCTTTCTCCAGTTCTCTTCCCCCTCCTCACTGTTCTTGACTGACCTAATAACTGACGTGTCCAGTTTTAGCCCCCATTCCTAACCCCCCTGCCAGGCTTCATTTGAGCTCCGCTCTGGCCCTCTCCAAAACAGCATTGTTTGTAGGCCAGCATGGGGTTTCTTCCCCCAGTTCTGCCTGAAGAGATGCTTTTTACTCCACTCTTTAGCTCTTCTTCTCTGTGTTTTATAGGCATGACAGTTACATGAAAAGAGGGAGGGAAATCAAACTAAAGGACCAAGGCACCTCAATTTGAGATGTAATCATGTATTAATGAGTCGCCGGCTTGAATACCTTTCAGCTGGCTTGCTAGGTTGTTGCATCAACCGATTACCATTGATGTCTAATATGGTGTTATAATTCCATTTAGTGAGGCATTCAGAGGACCTTTGTCAGATGTGCCAATGGAATTACTTTTTGTTTTGATAAATTTCTTTTCTCATGCACACTGAATTCTGTGCATACGATTTAGAAGAAAACTTGGTTTGATGAGAGGAAGACATTTTATAATCAATACTAATGATAATTCCACATTTCCGTAGAAGCTAATTAGTTGATCCTCAGAAGCTGCACACCAAGATACATTTTATATCCAAACTGAAATCACAGTTTATGTCTAGATGTACCATTTTAGTTTTTCTGTTCCAAATTCTTGAAGATCAGTTGTTAAAATGCCACATTCTTACCTTGATTGAAGTGATGTGACTGTAATGGCTGTCAACAATCTACATTTACTTTTCTGTTTTCTTTATTATATATATTCCTTCAGTATATAATATAATTTTTAATATTAATTTTATTTGTTGTATACAACTCTAAAGTAAAATAAACGATTAAGATCTGATATAAATTTCTAATATACATATAAAATATTGGGGAAGTCGTGGCCTAATGGTTAGAGAGTCGGACTCGTAATCCAAAGGTTCGAGTCTCAGGCCGGCAGGGATTGTAGGTGGGGGGAGTGAATGTCCAGCGCTCTCTCCACCCTCAATACCACGACTGAGGTGCCCTTGAGCAAGGCACCGAACCCCCAACTGCTCCACTGCTCCGGGTGTGTGTGTGTTCACTGCTGTGTGTGTGCACTTTGGATGGGTTAATTGCAGAGCACAAATTCCGAGTATGGGTCACCATACTTGGCCGTATGTCACGTCACTTTTTAAACTTTAAAATATTATATTTAAAAATGCATCAAAAGTTTGGGGTCAGTCATTTTTTTAAAATACCTTTTTAAATTCAGCATTAAATTGCAATCAGTTTATCAAAATTGACAGTAAAGACATTTATTATGTTACAAAAGATTTCTAATTCAGATAAATTGTTTAAAAACATTTTTAAAAAAATGTTCCCGAACTCCAAAATGTTGTGTGTATATAAATTATGTATTAATTTATATTTATAATTTGTTATGATATGCTTGCTGCTGTATAATGAATCAGTCATTTTTAAAGTAAGTTTTTAAACGCTTGCTGTCTATTCCATCTCTCTTTATGTTCAAAAATGTCCGTCTCACTTTATTTTCAAAAATGTCACAAAGCCCTGTCAGAATATTTTGAATTCTTTGAGGATCTGGACAGTTGTTTGTGTGTTGTTTAGTGTACACACCTTTTAGCCACAAATTTTAGATGGCTAATGTCACAGATCCTGATTTTCCAGTCCTACAGCATGCGTTTGGATTTAGTAACTGGTCTGCTTGTTTCTAAAGTTTGATGCTTTTGTGGGCTGTACGTATATGCGTGTGACTGTTCACCCTGAAGTCTAGTGTGATATTAGGACAGCACACAAAGGTGTTAGATATCCCTCCTGTTTACTCTTTGAGCTTTTAAACTCAGGCAAATTCCTTTTTCTCACAGTCGTTCCCAGTCCTGATATGTCCTTCCTGTTCATTCTTCCTCATTCATAAGTCACCAGAGTCAGGTGAATGTAGGGCAGCTTATGTGATATAGATGTGAATAGTGTCACATCCATGCTGGAATTTTCTTTGTCAAGCAACTTTGTGAAACATTTCTGACATTGGTGTTTATGTTTGATTGGAGAAGACAAGCATTTATGCGCATTTGCGGATTTTGTCTGATATCTGCCACATGCAGTTGCATGCACTCTCGTTGCATCCACAAACAATTATAAGTGTTGCTCTGATGAGCACGTAGGTAGGAACCACAAGCTGAAGAGCATTCAGAGTTGAAGGAAATCTGAGAGAGATTCCTGGGGCCATGGATACTCCTGGAGGGATTTGGTGCAAAGAATCTGTAATCTGCACTTCAAACACACCCTTAAATCAGTCCCAGGCCAGCAGCCCATGAGTGCTCTAACTCTTCTTGCTCAGGGGCCCTGCTGTCCAGCATATTCCTTGTTTAAAGAGAAACAAGCATAGCCTCAGCTCTCTCGCTTTACTATGACCTCATTTCTTTCCTTCTCCACACTGAAGGCCCAGGCCAAAGAAGCACTCTAATTGCATCTGTTAAGTCATTAAGGCTTTGAGTTGGGTCTATGGGAAGGGGCGCGCTGGATGCCTCAGAAGAAGCGATTAACAACGAGCATCAAACACATCTATTCTAATGAGAGCGACGGGGTGAATGTGGCTCTGGAGGGGCATGCAGACCCTTGAGTAAACAGGCAAGGTGCTGAAGTGTTTGTGTGAATGAGCGTGGGGTCATTAGTGGCGGGTGTGAATGGACTTTAATTAGCCCGCAGTGTAGTCAGTGAGATGGAAGAGAAACTGCGGCTGTGGGGAAGGGGGCTTAGAGATACACATTCTGCCTGGGACCCCCCGCCTCTGCTCATCATCTCACCCTCGTTGAAGACAGCTCATTAGGCCCGTTGGTGCCACAATTACGCTTCCAATTAAGTCCGGGGCTTCTGAGGCTTATTGGGCGTCAAGCTTCTCTGCTCCAAGATATCCCTCAAAGGGCTTGTCCGTGGTTCTCTAATTTAAGATGTAGTTCACTCAAAAATTAAAATTGTGTCATCACCTTTACTGTATGTTGTTTCAAACCTGTATGACTTTAGAACAGTAAGTAAAATGTTGCAGTGTTTTTTTTGCACATACAATGAAAGTCAATGAGCTCCAATGTTGGTTTTGGACCCCACTGACTTTCATTATATGAACAAAAACAGTTGAAACATTCTTCAAAAGCATAATTTCTCTCAGAATATAGCTTCAACATCCTGTAGCATCAGCAGTAGAGGATATTGCTAGCAAGATAAAATAAGTGTTTGGCCAAATGCATAAATGTAAATATAAGGCCATACAGGTTTATAACAATATGAGAAAATGTTCATTTTTGGGTGAACTATTCGTGGAAGCTGGAACGAGTTTTTACAAATCAGGCATTTGCATAACATCACAGTATTGTCCAGTCTGTAGTCAGCAAAGTCAATATACGTCTACACATACTATATGTTCTGCATCCAATTCAGTGTTGTTTTAGTATCATTTTTATACTATTATAGTTTTTGTTAATATTTTGAATTAGATTTTAATATTTTTTGTAATTTATACTAGTTTTGTTTGTCTATATTATTGTCTATGTTTGTCTATATTTTGTTGATGCTTTTTAAGTTTTAGTACTTTAGATTAAACTAAACAAAAATGAGAAATATTGCCTTGGCAACTATACATTTAATTTTTTATGTTTTATTTTGTTTCAGTTAATATTGATTTCGGTTACACTTTAATTTAAGGTGTTATACAGCTAAAATTATACAGTTAATTACTGAGTAATATTAATTAACTACATGTACTTACTTTATGGTTAGGGTTAGGATTAGGGTTCGTCTTATAGGGTTACTTGCATGTAACTATGCATAATTAATTTTTATTGTAATCGTAAGTACATGGAACCTGTGTAACAAGGACACATTAAAATAATGTTACCTTGATTTCAAGTAATCATTTTTTTTAGTGTTTAGTTGTACTTAACTATAATAAACCTGATCCATTCCAAGTCATATTTTTGAGTGCACACACAGAAAATCCCAACACGGTTGTAGGGTCATTAAATAACAACATTCAATAAACAACGCAGTCCGGGAATTCCGTGAGGGGGCAGGGTGGAAGGAAGGAGGGAGAGGGGGAATGAGAGAGATTGGAAGAAGGGGATGGAGGAGAACAGGGGGAGATGGAGGAGAGATTGGGTAAGAGAGACAGATGGAAGGGGGTGATTGGTCATCACAGAGCCTTAGGACAGCTGTTCTTTGATATATTAGTGGACACAATGACCTAAACCTGGCCTGCGGACACAGAAAATAGGAACCCTGTTTTTCCTAAAGGGGAGGGGTGCCAGGCATTTGGCCATTTGTGGACAAGAATTAGATGGTCAGGGGGATGGGGATGTTGTTTCTAAAATTATGAGCATCTA
>JAFVLL020044574.1:0-31783 GCA_021397915.2 Tor tambroides | reverse complement strand
TCAGGTAACACACACACACACACACACACACACACACACACACACACACACACACACACATACACACACACACATATATATATATATATATATATATATGTTTATAATTAGGATTAGAAAAGAACTTAGAAAGTCCAAAAGATAATCATAAAAGTCATAAATGTTTTGCTACTAAAAAAATTTGCAACGAATTTAAAATATATTGTTTTTATTCTTATTGTTAAGGTTACAATTCAGTTTAATACATTTTTTGTATTACAATATAAAATACTTCAGAAGGCTGCTGAAAAACTATTGAATCACTGTTGCGCTCCATTCTTTAAAACTTCCTACCAGTGTTTTTATGTTTGATAAATGAGGATGTGAAAGAAAGAAGGGGAGAGAAAATGAACTAAAAGGTCAAGAAGTGTTACTCTTGAGAAAAAGTGAGGCTCTTTTAGCTTTAAGTGTTTAAGGTCATCCCTCCGCATGGGGGTTGCGTAATTGTGCTGCCCGCTGCCATTCCTTTTCTCTGTCAGATCCTGTTGCCTGATCCCTTTGTTGTGAGAGCAAACACAAGAACACAGCATGATCAGAAACACAATTTGTAGGGGAAGGAAAAAGAGACTGAAGGAGGACAGCTTCAGAGACACAATGCTGGGTAGCACTTTGAGAGCGTGATAAAATTGAGTTAGATTGGTACCTTGACAGTGGAAGTTCAGAGAATCTGGGGCTTGTTTGGTGGCTGCTCTATTTCCTGTGGGGTTTCTCAACGGTGCAACTGCTGCATACAAATGACCCATAAGGGCATGTCAACTGACGCTAGTGCTGCTAGTCTATAGAGAGCCTGCTCTCATTTCTCACTCAAATTTGTATACTAAAGTCTGTTGAAATGTTTAAATATGTTTATTAATCATGCTACGTACTGTATATCCAGAAATAAAAGTTAAATGCTGTAAAAGATAAACTGATTTTTAAAAAAAATTTAAAAAACAGACAGATAAAAGATACAATGATTTCTCCATGCAAATAGAGGTGTATTAAAATTTATGACTGCAATGACACATTTATTTGTTGTTCAGCTGGCCTGAGAACAACAACCTGGATAGTGGCCCCCAGGTAATTTGGGTTTGAGACCCCTGCCATACAGCATGTGATTATCCTATACATATCATTATCATAACCATTGGGCACAAACAAAAACACTTCTGTAAAATATAGATGGAAAACAATTTTATCAAAGTGGAAGCGGTTGTTGAAAGTCAACTGAAGTAAGTTTTCATGTTCATGGGCTATTTCCATTTCATTGAATCTATGATGGCAAAAAGAGAAGGACGTGTAAGCAAACTTAAACCTTCCATTTGGTTATCTTTTCATTTTTTTAACAAGGTCAATGAAAGGTTAGAACAAAAGCAACAAGAATATTCACTACCGTTGTAACGATTGTGGTTGGTTGGAAGTCTCCTCTACCAAGAATACATTTATTGAATTAAAATTACAGTAAAAACAGTAATAATTCAAAAAATAGTATTACAATTTGAAATTATTTTTGCTATTTGAATATATTTATATATTTTATATATTTATTTTAGAAATGTAATACATTACTCTAGTCTTTAGTTTCACATGATCCTTCAGAAATCATTCTAATATGCTGATTTACTGCTGAAGAAACTTTTCTTATCATTATCAACGTTCATTTTTAATATTACCATTATACATTTTTCTTTGATGAATAGACAGTTCAAAAGAACAGCATTTATTTGAAATATAAACATTATGAATTACTTTACTGATACTTTTGACCAGTTTAATGCATCTAGGCTGAATAAAACTGAAAAAAAAGACAAAAAAAAGATAAAATTTTGAACTATACTGTATTTTATGAAGTATTTGGTTTCTGCTTAAATTTAGAAGGTTTTTAAGAATTCCCACAGCTTTCTTGCAACATTTCTCTGCTTCCCATTGCTCTGACTTCTCTCTTGTACAGGATGCTGAGGATGGTATCACTACAGCATATTTGTATAGTTCTACTTCAGGCAAAAACCTTTAGTTTTTGTCCAGGTTGTTCTTATTCACCCTTTGGTCATGGCGCCCAAGGCAGTAAAGGCACATATGCAGGTCTGTCAGTGTATGATGTGTGTAGAGTGTACTTGCAATGCGACTTCATTACCATGAGCGTCATGATGACACTGCTGATGTCATACATCACACATGTCAGAGGTTGTGTAGAGGGATTGCCTCAAGCCTTTCTATGGACTGAAACACACACACACACACACACACACTAGTTTGTTTAACTGGTACACAAACAGTGTCCACCAATGTATGTCATGCACAACAAGAGAACTCAACAGAAGGAAAAGACGGGGGGTTGGGGGGGGGGGTAATTCTATTAGATTTAATAAAAATCAACCCCTGGGACACAAAAGTGCCCATAGATGAAGAAACACCCATACATGTGTAAAAAAAAAGCGCCCCATTGAGAATTTATATTACGTTACTGATGTATGAATGTCTTTTCTCTGCAGAAAGACTTTATGCACTGCTTCACAATATTAGTGCTGTTCAAAACAGTATGGTTTTATGCAGGGTGAAAATATTCACTTAAACCCTGAGAGATTTGCTAAACCACACTGCGGTCTAGAAAGAGCAGATAAGCACAGAAACCGCCTTTATGTGAACAGGCTGAAGTACAGCACCCGTGGGAGCCTGCCAACCAGATTCACTTCCTTTCTTGAGTAACTGTCAGCTCATTTACAGCTCGTTCACTGCTGGTTTTAATTGGTTTTTGCCTCACTAACTTGTCTCAGTGCAGCAAAAAAAAAATATATATATATATTTGTTTACACTTTCTTTTAAGGTGATGTGTAGTTACACAAATGAATACTGAGTAATATTATTTAACTACATGTACTATACTTACCATAGGGTTAAGGTTATTGGTAGGGTTTGGTTTAGGGTTGGTTTCTTGTCAATATGCATAGTATAATATAATGCTATTATTATATTATACTCGTAATTATTCATAAGTGTTATTACTATAGTAAGAACATGCACTGAAAACTTAATGTAGAAACAATTTTCACTCAGACATTGCTAGTAAATTTCACAAACAATTAGTAAAAAATGTACTTCAGTACTCTGTTTTATTAATAACTCTGTTTTATTCATAATTTTTAATTCAAATTTCAGTGTAAGAAATTCCTTTGAAACAATCTGCACTCAGAAATTGCTAGTAAATTTCACAAATAATTAAAATGAAACAGCAAACTACACATGTCATTAAACTTGATATTCTTAAGCAGAAAGACTGAAATAGTATTTTCTTGCAAAACATACGCCAATAATCTTTGTTTTACTTAGAACATTGAACATTTTTTGTAAATAAATTGTGTGTGTGTGTTTGTGTGTGTATATATCTATATAGATAGATAGATAGATATAGATAAACTACCATAGTCAATATAGTAATAAATAAATAAATAAATTACTTAATTAATTTTAATTATGGAAACAATGGATACAACTTATTTAAATATACAGATATAGATATATATAAAGATAAACTACCATAGTCAATATCATTATACATTTTTTTTGTTTTAGTATTGATACAGTATAATAAATAAATATCTGTCTATTAATTAGTTAATTAATAAATTTTAATTATAGAAATAATGGATACAATGTATTTAAAAATGATTTTTCAAAGTTCTAAGTACAAAAAAAAGATTCTTATTAATAATTATACATGTATATATGTAAGTTTGGGGGGTGGGGGGTTGGGGACTGCCAGTATGGTAAAATAAGCTACCATAGTCAATATAATTATAAATACATTTTATATTTGTATTGCTTCTTGGTTAGTTACTTGTACTGGAAAAAAGACAAACAAAATAAGAAGAATATTTTTGCAGCTGCACTAACAAACAAAATTTAGTATGCAGGGTTCTCCCTCTTTTTATTTAGAGACAGATGTCCATTATCAATTCTTCCTTCCTTTCAGAAAGGGGAACATACCATGACAGCCATCCTTTATCTTGAGAGAACAGAGCAGAGTTGAGGGGCAGGGAACTTGGCTTGTGAGGGCACCTCATCCCGCCCTCAGCTCCATGTGGAAAGCGTGTCCTCTAGGGAATGAAGACACCAGCCTGAACCACACACAGCCTGTGGGTCTGGTCTGTCCTCAACAACCACCAAATCCCTTTAGTTTACATCCTAGTCAGACTCTTCCTCACCGCAGACCACCCTACACATCAGAATCAACACCTCTCTGCAATGCAGAAAGAGAGAGGAAAAGCCGCATGTGGATTTGGGCCGTGATATGATGGATAGGTTTGACAGGCTTTTATGGAGGTTGAGACAAAGGGAAAGGAAAAGAAGCAACCCAAGCATGGTGTGGACACTTGACGAAGCTTTCTGTGTTGAGAAAAATGACTGTGTTCAGGGAAAAAGATCAAAGAAGGGATTTTGGAGCAGCTTGAAGGAAGCATACTGATTGACTGCGAGAAGGTGAATTGATTTGTATGGGGTGCATGGAAGTATGATGGATTTTTTTTCTGGATTTTTTTTTTTCCATCACAACAATCCCTGAGGGATAAGAGTCCAGGGAAGGAGGCGGGTTGGGCGTAAATCACAAAACCTAGAGAGGATTTGCATGGTGTAAAATAAGTAGTACGCAAACTAAGAAGACGCCACTGCTTATGCAACTCCACCACCTGTTTCCAAAGCAGACGACGACTGATGAATATGCAGTTTGTCACACTGCATATCTGATATCTATGTTTATTTGACAGGAACTGTTACAGAAAACCTCAAATGGATCATGAGTGAACAATGAAGGAACACACTAACCTCGTCTCGGTTTGACAGCCACGCGCAAACAAATCAAAAAGATCCAAAGTGCAACGAAAACACGACCGTGAGCTTCACAAATGAGATGTGATGCGCTAAAAACAGCATGTTGGGACTGAAACAAATGGTCTCACATTAGTCTGTCTGGATCAAATCCCTCACTGCATCACTAATGAGATCTTTTATTTGTTTACCAGATGAGCTCGACGTTGCTTATGGGATACCGACACTAATAACGTAATCAATGGGAAACAAAAACAACAGCAGCAAATAAAGCAGATCCATTCATTCAGACCTGGCTCCCGTGAAGCTTTTATTGTCTGACATTGCTAATATCCTGCCTATTACGAATGGATTGAAAGCAAATTTCACCATGCAGTGACATGCCTGATTAGTCCCGTGTTTCAAGGGAAGTTATTTGCCATCAGGCAAATATTAGAAAGCCCCTGGATTAAAGAAGGGTTGAAACAGGAAGTCAAATCAAAGCTCCCCCTCTATGCACGTCTAATGAAACGTTTGCAAATAGAAGCAATTCCAGAACAGCGGAGAGCACAGCATGCTTTCGCAAAAATACAAACACATATACATGAACCCCCTGCCTCTCAAGTCAGTTTTCGGAGCAAACGTGGATGCCCCCACAAACATACAAAGTACCTTTTCTCGGGCGTTCGAAAGGAAAGTTAACTAAGGTCAAGAGCTAGATGTTGCTTCCTGAACTTATCCTGGTAACACTTTAGTATAGGGACTAATTCTCACTATTAACTAGTTCCTTATTAGCATGCCTATTATTAACATATTCATATTCAATTAGGAGTTTACTGAGGCAAAAGGTCGCAGTTAATAGTTTGTTAATGGCGAGAATTGGACCTTAAAATAAAATGTGACCAAAACAGCTAAATCAGAATTTGGGTCCATTCAGATTGAATACGGGGTTGTTGTTGTTTTTTGCATTAAAAATGCAAGGAGTGAGCAGTGGAATGGAAAAGGACAAGGTCTTGTTTTTTTAAACTTTAAGCTTAAAACTGCTTTGAACTTTGAACTTTTAAAGCTACTTCAAACTTCAGACTGCTTCCTTTTGTTCCATTTGTTATTAACAATACAAAGTGTGTTAAATACTACATTGTCAAACTGGGGTTCACATCTTTCTGTGAGACTTAAAAGCTTCAAACTTTTAACTTTTAAAATTACTTTCAACTTAAAACTGCTTCAAACGTCAAGCTTTTAAAACTTTCTTTAAACTTAAAAATACTTCAAACTTAAAACCTTCAAGACAAACTTAAAACCGTTTGTCTTGACAAACTTTTTAAATCTAGTTTTAACAGACATGTATTGACATAACTCATATGTCAGTAATATATGAGCAATATCACGTGAGTAGCAGTGCAATATGGCTCCATATCAGCACGGCTGTGATTCGGATTACCTGCATCTGATACAGCATTCATTCTTTAGCTCAATCTCATATACACAATGGCCACGTGCACACTACAAGTTTCAGGAGTGACAACCGCATTTAAATGCGGGAGTGAGTCCCGTAAATTATCGTTCCATGTGTGTACGGAACAGCAGTCACTCCTGCATTTGTAACCATAGCAACATTCTGTCGTCTTGCGGGAGTGAATAAAATTTTAGCCGTTTGTTATATGCCATTTTTTGACTAAAGACTTTTTGTCCGTCAATTTTAACTAAACTACCGTTGATAGACGTGCTGTGTATTGTTTATGCTCAGGAGGCTGCTTTAGAGAGCGCTGTCTTGCAATGTTGCCATGTCCTCATATTTACAAGTGCTTTCAGGCATGTTGTTTGGTCTTAGCTCATAAAGATAGGCACGTTATGAAGTTAATAAAGTGGTCTGTCACGGATATGAGATATATGATTTTTTTGGTGTTATAAAACAAAGCATTTGGGTGTTTTAGTGTTTTTTGTGCTTGTCCTTGTTTGTTTTTTCTACGAAGATCTGGCAACACTGTCACTTTACCGCACGGCTCATGAGCGCAGCTAGCCCCGTGCTAAGTTAAGACTTCTTTCACTGTTATTCACTGTTATTTTCTTGCATCTCACATACAGACGAATACACTGATGCACGTTCAAATACGTCATTAACAACTAGTTGTTCAGTTCAGTTCCGTACACACTGCGTAGAATTTCTGTAAATGCGGTTGTCACTACCTGTATTTTTCGGGAGTTAATGCGGTTGTGGAATGCGGTTGTCACTCCCGTATTTTAGTGAATTATGTGTGTACAGAACGCGATTAAGGAGTAAAAGGTGAACTGACAACCGAATTTAGCTGTAGTGTGTACGTGGCCAATAAAACATTAGTTTGTATGTCCGCTGAGGAAATATCTTTGTCATACTATCCTTTTATCTGTTATGGATTATTTCCGATGACAGCGCTGCTCAGTGCATTTGTTGGCTGCGACTTACAAACTGTTGTTGAAAGTAAAAATAACTTCCTTGTTTACAACAGCGTTTAGGTCTCTTTCAACATAAAAATATTTACTGCTGACTCATAAAACAGTCTCTTCTTGACATCTAATGATGGAACAATGTAACTAAAATCACCATCATGATGAGATTTTGCCCTCAGCCAAAACTGTTTGGTCTGGTGCAAATAATAGATTAATGAGACCAAAGACTGCACATTAGATTTACCCTGAACAAATTATATCTCATGTTTAACTGCTATAGAGACATCAGAGCCAATGGCAAATTACAGAAGATCTGGCCGAGGTAAGGCTGCTCTCAGTGGGTTCATGAGTGCTGATTAGCCACTGAAGTCGTAGAGCTCACATCTCCAAAAACTTTGAAGCAAATTTTCAAAAAGATGTTTTCTTTATTAACAAACTGCATATTTGAAGTCTAATAAAGTACATTCTCGCCTAAAAAACTGTTAAAACCACATTTGACCTAAAAAAACTCTTAAAACTACATTCCATGACACAGAAACAATATTATCTATAAAATTATAGTGGATTTGGGCATCTGCCATGACACTTGCTGTGAGAAATACCGCAAGCAAAGTGATACAAATGGTGAAACGGTTGGAGTTCTGTTATCACTAGAATATCACACTCCCCTCAGCCAATCAGATTCGAGGACCAGAAAGAACTGTTTTATAAACTGATATATTGTGAGTTTTACTGAGTTAGCTAGGGTAATGTAACCTCACTGACAATAAAGTGATGGAAGACCATTTAAAAACATTCAGTTACCGAAAATGTGATCATATTTTCTTCAGTCTCTCAAGCCACCAACTTATCCACATTGTGAATGGAAACTTGCAGTCTGAATTGCACTTCAAAACATACGGTACAAGAAATACAGTCCTATTCACGAACAAATGACTCTGTGAGCTGCTTCTTTAGCGAATCAAAACATACACCACTGTGTTGTTGAACAAATTACTCTTTTGAGTTGGTTCTTTTAAAGAATGCTTCCAAGAGACTCATGGGTTATTGGTTTGAATCAGTTTTGGTGAATACTTCACTGAATCAGTCAGAGAGGTTATTGATTCTGACTGACTCATTGACTGATACTGTGATATTCAGTATATCAAGGCCAGTGCTAATGAATTTGTATTCACAAGGTCTACTGACTCAGATGGCATGAATCTTGGGGAGTGATATAATACACAGCAGTGTACTTTCACGTTCTTTTGATTCCTGAAAGAAGTACGGACAACTGCTGCGATAAAGACAGTCAACAAAATCTCACATTTCCATTCCTATCCACCTGCAATAGTATTTCTCTGCAAGTAAAATTTATATCACAATTAATAGTATTAACAGGCCTTCCACATGAAGTCCATATGCAGTTCATCTCTCTTCTGGTTTGGTCTGTTCCTGTTTATTCTACAATCAGACCTGGATGTCTGCTTTCCGCAGCACCGCCAACACTAATGCTGCTCCATAAGTATGGAGCACTTATGCAAAATCATAACTGTAATCTCTTTATTCCATTACCGTCAATGACAAGTTCCAATGAGTCATACATATTTATTCATCAAGAGATTTCCTATATCCCACTGTTTGAAAAGCATTTCGCTCTGCCAGTTATGGAGCCACATTACAATGTCCCTATTTCAGAGGCAGATAACCCGTTCCAATTTCACTGTGGTCACACGTTAATTAATCCTCAAGGAGGATTCAAAGTGCTACACTTTAACACAAAGCTTTGTCTCCGGAGCCCAAATGACTCTTTGTTCAAGATTAAATAAGAGGGAGAAGGGAATCGGTCCCATGTGACGGGGACAGTGAGAGGCTTTGCTCTGTTTGTAATGCTCCAGCAGTGCCGTTAACCCACATTAAAATCGGAATTTATGCACACACTCTCAGGTCAAAGTCTATCTCCTATCCCCTTCACCCCACACCACGGAGGCTTTAAGAAGGAACGGGGCATCACAGCGACAGTTAAATGACCACACTTTGCCTGCTGAGAGATGTTTTAGCAGTGATAGGCCACATTTTCCATCCCACTTAGTCCATCAAGTTGATAACAGAAAACTGTTCAACTGGCTAAAATGAGCAAAATGCCTTTGGTGGTAAAAGAAGGTGCACCGGCAGGGGTGCAAAAAGGGGTATGCAACAATTTTGAACAGTGGGTTTATATGCATTTGTAGCCTGGCTGTTTGCTTGTAGCTCATTTTTCAACAGTTGAAGATCATTTAAAGGTCACATATTTTACACCTTTCTGGAGTTTTATTTTAGGTTTTGATGTCCTTAAGAATATATATTTGCGGTATAAGTACCAAAAACCATCTCAATATATTTTTACAGCTCCTCTCTCAGGAGCTCTACTAAGAACAGGTCGATTTTGGCCTGTCTAATCAATATTCATGAGCCTCTCTTCTGATTGGACTGTTGTTTTCTGAGTGACACATGGCCAGGCCAACCACAGACCCTTTTAGGGCCAACGTCACAGTTACGTCACAGCGCTAGCTGGAGGCAAAACAAATGGAAAACTGGAGGCGGCCCATTCAAACCAGTACAGATTCGGATACATAAGGAGCTTAAAATATCATCTTGTTGTGATGTTGGATGCCAGAATCGACATAATACAACCTCAAATTAGAAATCTGATGGCATACCTGCTGCCACTGCCAGACAAAAAACCGACGACAGCTGTGATTAAACGCGATAAAATGAGCGGACTGGACAGACGAGATCGTCAAAAAATGCTTGCGTTTGCAGCGCACACTTCTTATCAGAAAAGGTTCAATAAAGTATTGTCTTTTGTTGTTATGGGCGCGTCTAAACATTTCTTGCATCTCGCGACTATGTCGTGTATGAAATTATGTCTGTGTGTAAAACAACAAACTGACGATTTATATATACTCATTTGTAACTGTATATACATTGTTGTGATTAATTGTGGCTGGAATAAGAATGTAGCTGTAAAAATAGTTGCCTGCTGAAATTGAAATATATATACATCTTTATCGTGACTAGATAGACACGGTGAGTTTGTCTTTACTATACACGTTAGATGTGATCCACCTCATAGTAACAATCCTGTCAGATCGTCCATCCTTTGAGTGAGCGTGTAACGTTACAGGTCGGCCGATCTGGTTTCGTCCTTTAAAGTTACCTTTTTCGACATGTTTCCGCGTTGTTGTTGCTCAGAAATGGCATGGACGCAATGTTGTCTGGGGGTTTGGCAAAGGGAGGGTGGGACAGTGGGCGGTGACTGAGTAGTTTGGACGTCACATTTTTACAGAAGTCACAACAGTCCGTGAAAAGGCACAGCCACTTTATGCAGGCTGTGTGCATTTTACTGTGGATTGACTGTTTCGAAACGTATATGGTAGTTACATAGCCCCTAGACCTCAGTTATCATGAAAAAGCCAGGAAATTTCAGTTTTAACAATATGGGACCTTTAAATTATGTCAGATAATGTTATTAAACAACACAAATTAATTGAAACTTTGCGTTGACTTTGGTAAGAGTTTCCATCTGTCTTTAAGAACCAGATGTTTTCAAGACAGTAAATCTAAGGTTACAGATACTGTATGCTTGAGACCAGTGCTATTTTAGATTCACTGAGATCCTATTATTATTTTTATTTTTTTTCATTATTTTTATATTGATTTTTATATTTTGTATATTTTATGTTTCTATATTTTTATATTTTAAATGTAAAGTTTTAGGACATTTGTTGTGTTTGTCATTTTTTATTTTATTTTTTATATGTCTATATAGTTTTTATTTTTTTGTATCAGTTTTAGCTATTTTAGTACATCAAGTTAAACTAAATGTTTCATTGGCAACTAGCTGAAATAAAATACGTTTTTGTACATTTTAATTTAAGTTAACATTTATTTTATTCAAAGTAATGGATTTATTTATTTATTTTATAGTTATAGTTAACTGTAATATCTCTGATTGAGACACAAGCCTGACCATTTGAAGTTCTCAGCCAGACTCCTTTGTCACAATGCTATGAATTATCTTTCTTTAGTTTATTCTACTGCTATTTGTTTTTTTGTTTTTTTTTTTCTCTGAAGCGCTCATTTTAACTGCCTTCTAACTTTTAATAAAACACCTGACAAATAAATGACATAAATTGTCGGCTGTGCAAAAGGTCAAAGGCCAAAAAATTATTTATTTATTTTGAAATAATACATACAGTGATAAAAAGACACTAAAGGTTAGTGAGACTTTTTTTTGTTTTAAATTCACTAATATTGAAAGATTTGCTTCAGAAAAATGACTCCTTGCTGATGTAAAACTTCTGTTTATTTAAAGTGTTTTACAGTGTATCACATGCCAAAATGTAATCCAATAATGGCCCCATATGCATCCACAGATGTCTGAGCTAAACCTTGAGTATCCACTGACTCTAAAACCTGGCACACTGTGGTAGTATGTGTAAGGAAAACATGATATGTATTATTTTGTATCACAGTGAGTTTTTAAAACTACATCTATTGATTTTTTGTGTTTCTTATTTTAATGTTGTTGATATTTTATAGTTTTCAATGTTCAAAGACCATGAAAGGCCATAAAAATTGCCTATGGGCTCTTGACTATGTGACTGTATTGAGAAGTGAGGGCATCAAAGTTTGTGTTTCATGCCCCACAACAAATGGGCAGCTGTGCCCCTGGGCACCCGCCTGCTCTTGGCAATCATTTGTTCAATAGCTATTATTTGCATAAGCTAGAAATGTCAGATCATTTGAGAACCCCCCCCCCAAAAAAAAAAAAAAAAAAAAAAAAATTGCTGTGCTCAGAAGTTTTCAAAGAGCTGTTGTTGACAGTTTAATTGCAGTTACACTCAGGGTAGCGCATGAATTACTGCGTGGTACTTAAATGTCAGAATATTGACTGAAATATAGAGACCCTTTTTTTTTTTAGTGAATCAAAGTTATGGAGTAGAAACAGAAAATTCAATTACTTTAATTTGTTGAATGGATTGCTAAAATATGACTCTGATTGGCTTATTTCTGTCAGGTGTGACAGATTCAGCATTTTAGCCAAGTGGTCAAGGTTTGACTGGTTAATATGCTCTGGTAAATAGCTTAACTATAGCAGTCTTTCTGTATTGACAACCATTCAAAAGTAGCAGTCCATTCTCAGGGACTGACGTTTAATTTTTTAAATTAACATTTATATTTCTGCTTCAGACTGTATTTAATTATTTTTCATTATTTATAGGCGTACTTTAAACAGTGTGTGTGTGTGTGTGTGTGTGTGTGGTTTAACTGTAATAAACATACTATTGTGCTGATATTACTAAAAAATATATCTTAAATAATGTTTTAAATAATGTTCTAAATCTTTCCTTCATGTAACAGGGAAGCCCAGACAGAAGCTACAAAAGTTTAAGTTGAATTAAATGCCAGAGACAGTTTATTGTGTAACCAAAATGCCAATAATTACCAGGAAAAAGGCCTGAAATGCAACAAGACTCTTATTTTGAAATGTCTATGCTTTACTATTGCTGGCATTTAAGATGGGGAAAATAAAATACAGCATATTACAATGTAAACACTATAAAGTAAACACTGTCATAATTCAGTCTTTCCATCTCCAAACTTATGACGTCTTAAAATGATAATTAAGAAGTTTGCTATCAATTTTAAGATTACATTAACCTTATTCGCACATGTGGTCCTATATTCATTTTACTATGGTGGCCCAGTAGTGCACAACAAAACGAAATCTCCATAACACAGCGAAATCACCACAACACATAGGACTAATTTTGTTGTGCTGTGCTAATTTTGTTTTGTTGTGCTAATTTGTGTTGTGGCTTGTTTCCGTTGTGTTGAGTTTGTTTCCATTGTGTTGTGCACTACTGGGCCACTGTATTTTATATTTTGCACACGTATTTTTAGGCTAAAGCTCTGATTCTGACCAAAATACATTTTTTACAGCAACCTTTTAACAAGAATTTATGTATACAATATTTCAAAATGAAAAAGAGTGAATGCGTGGCTTCCTCACATGACCTATACTTAAATCAGCAAGTGTATGCTCATGTAGTTGATATATCCTGGTATGGTTTTGTGAACTCCAAATACAGATTTTGAATAAACCTTACTGTGTTTCTCTAAATATTTCATCAGCTTTTCAAGGTCAGCACCTCCACCATCTGCATCTTAAAATAAACATTTATATGTTACATAAATGCTGTAAATATATTTTATACTCTATTTAAAAATGGTGGCATGGAAGTGAAACAGCAAATCTCCCATGGCACATGCTGTGCAGACAGTCAAGAAGCTTGCTATCAGAAATGGAAAGTTTCTAGCAGTGTGCTTCTTAGTGAGATTTGTGTTCATATCTGTGCCTGGCCCAGGTGCGATTTGGATTCCATGCAGGACTCAGCAAGAGCACCAGCCAACAAAACAAACCAATTTGTCTCATGCAGCCGTACCATTCCCCTCTGATTGCTGCCTTTCAGAGTTTAAATGGCATGTAAAGATACCTTTAGTACTGTGAAGGACATTTAATTTTGTTCTCTGGTGGTAAATTTCAAACTGATATTTAGTCTTAAAAGCAAATTTGAGAGCTCAGGAATATGGAGTGACCTTTGAATGCAACATGTTCAAACCCACTGCAATTATGACAAACACAGACAAGTTATCATGGGGCAGTCCAACACAGTACCAAATTTCTTTAGTTTAATAATGATTTACTTAAAAATGAATTTCTTGAAGATCAAACATTTTTTTAATTATATATGCATTTTATTATTTTTATTTGCAATATATCAGAACAGCTTTGTGACCCATTATTGTGTCGCATCTCATCAGTTGAGAACCTCTATCTTGGATGTCTACATAAATACACTTGCAATCGAGGAACAGTTGTTAAGAGAAGGACACACATTTAACTCCAGCCATTAATGTCTAGATATCTATCTCGATGTACACGCACTTCTCAGAGAGCTACCGTCCCTAAGAGAAAGATAATTCTTGTTAGGCAGGACAAGGAGCTTCAGAAAGCTTAACAGCACAGCATACATCAATCAAATGTCAAACTTAATCAAATTGGACTGCCGTCACCTTGTTACAGTCCAAGAAATCTCCCTGTTGTCTCGAAGCAATCGGCCATTTGAGCATGCCGAATCTAATTTAATTCAGCAGAAGCTTGATTTTAAATCGTATAGCCATGCAGGGAATCTTCTTTTTGCATGGATATTAAATTAGAGTTCAGGACTACACAAGGAATAGCTTTCCATTTTCTACCTTGGGTTTAGAGAGAGATATTGCAGATATGATTCTGGCCCTTGCAGAATCAGTTTAACTGTTGTTTGGGGGAGTTCTTTATTTCTACTATGATTCTTATTTATGTATTTTCATTTTTTGTGAATAAGAGGTTAAAAGAATTATTCACCTAAAAATGAGAATTTGCTGAATATTTGTCAAGATGGAGTTGAGTTTGAGTCTTTATCAGAACAGATTTGGAGAAATTTAGCTTTACATCACTTGATCACTAATGGATCCTCTGCAGTTAATGGGTGCCCTCAGAATGAGAGTCCAGTCCATCAATTAACGTCTTGTGAAGTGAAAAGATGCATGTTTGTAAGAAACAAATACATCAAGATGTTAACTTTAAATGAGTCCCCTGTCCATAAAATTGCTTAATATTGTCTTATCTCAATTGAATCAGGGGGGAAATATGTACAGATTATGCACCGTTAGTCCAAAACAGTTCTAAACTAATGAACATGTCGGTAGATTTGTTTCTCACTTCACAAGATGTTAATTGATGAACTAAAGTTGTGTGGATTACTTGTGGATTATTGTGATGTTTTTATCAGCTGTTTGGACTCTCATTCTGACGGCACCCATTCACTGCAGAGGATCCATTAGTGAGCAAGTGATGTAATGCTACATTTCTCCAAATCTGTTCCAGTGAAGTAACAAACTGATCTACATCTTGGGTGGCCTGAGGGTGAGAACATCTTCAGCAAAGTTTCATTTTTGGGTGAACTTCTTTAATAAAGTGTCTTTAAATATTGCCCTGAAAATACAGCATAAAATAATAACTGAACCTAAAAAAAAAGACACCTGTCACAGAATGCTACCAATAACCATTAAGGGCTTTCTTTTTGAAAAAAGTACTAGTAAATTATTGCTCAGAGATCATCTGTGAATGCAAATAAGAATGCAAAAATCATATTTCTCCCTTTCACCACTATGGAAGTTTTTAAAAATGCATCTCAACATTTAAAAAAAAATCTCCCTGTGTGATCGACCCCCTAGGCTTATCACTCAGAAGTAAAAAATATTGAAACTTAAGTGTTTTTTCCCCAATCGGGCAGATAAAGGAAACAGCACACCGTATAAAGCTCATTTCCGATTATTGATATTACAATTTACCAGTATTTTTGTGTTGAAGTGTAAATAACATCTTAACAAAAAGACAGAAAATCTTTCCTTATGTGAACAGCAGATATGGTGTATTTACCAGAAAAGTCAATCCAACAATTTTATGGTAATTTACCAGTTTAATGTGTGAATGCAGCAACTGATGCCTGAGGAAGCAACACAAAATATTAAGAACCAAGAGTATGTAAATGTTTAAACAGGATAATGTGTGTAATTTCAGTTATTTTGTCTTGTGATATATTTAAATATCTGTTATATCAAATAGCTTCATTTTTGCAGTAAAAAAAAAAATCTAAATGAAATTATATACTTTTTATAGATGTTTTAATAAACATCTTGCAAATTCTACAAGTGTTATGTAAACACTTTATATACACTGACACCCTGTGACATATTTACACATTTCTGCTCACAATAATTGCTAGGGGAGTTCTGGAAATATATATACAGTATATATATTGACCAGTGAAGTTATATGACATAATTACAGTTGAGATATCTGTATCATCCTGCCACAGGCTCTCTGAGGATCAGATGAGAAGATAATTGTTCTGAAAAGAGACAAAGAAACATGAACTTGGCCATTTGAGGGGCCTGGAGATTTACTTTCCCTGAAAATTAAATAAGGGCAAAATATCCAATTGCATTAGTAAGAGTCAGAAAAGGCAGCAAATCAAGTTTGATGTTGTTTATATGAGAGGAGACTGGTGCCTGAATGTTGAAAGGGATGAAATATGATATTTATAACCCAATGTTTAGGGTGGTTTGTCATCGCTTTTTACTTGAGAGTGGTTCCTGTGATGAGGATGGTTGACTATCTGTCATGTCTGCAACGCCATGCAAACAGGCTGAAATGCTCAGATGGTGCAGCAAATTATCCCGTCTCATCTGGATCTGAGCCTCAGTGCTAGAAAAACACACACTGGCTTTGTTTTAGACTGGATGGGCCTGTTAAGGGTAACGTTTACTCCAGCAGTGGCTCCTACAATGTTCGGCATGGAGCATTGCCCCGCACATAGCTGTCATACACATGCAATTTTTCTTTTTTCTCATCCCAATGCTCTCTGTTCCAGTGGAATCACAAAATAAAATGCAACCAAATACAACACTGCTAGGAACACACTGTGATCTATACTGGTAAAACACTATTTTAATTTAAATGTTAAAATTGAACTTTAAGAATAAATACAGTTAAGGATTTAAAAAGAAGAAGAAAAAAAACTTTTTTATTAATTAAAATAAGAATTCAGTAACAGTGAATCTCAAAGTGAATTTTCAGATTTATCTGATTATTTCAGGTTTACTCCACTCCAGGTTTTTCCATGAAAGCTTTTCAATCCAATTACTAATGGATTATTTGGGTGCATATTAACATTGCTAATTACATGAATTGCCAACTGTGCAAAAGGCCCAAGGGCAAAAAGGCCTATTCTTGGTTTTTATTATTATTATTATTATTATTATTATTATTATTGTAGTTGTTGTTGTTGTTGTTGTTTTAGAAAGAATCCAGCAGTGATAAAAACATGCTAAATGTCAGAGAATATTAATATTAAATTAATATGAAATTAAGTTAATATTAATTTAATAATTATTAAAATATTAATTAAAATATTAGAAAAAATAACTTAAGTTAATATTTTTTATTATTTCATTAAATAATATTTATTAATATTTATTTATTTATTTATTTATTTTTCAAATAAAATATTAATAAAGGATACTTTTGAGGCATAAAACACTGGCAGAAAACATCAACAGAGGATAGTCATACAGAAACATTATTATTTTTTGGCTGGCACTTCACAGAATATGACAAAAGGCCTTTTTGAACCTTTAAATTATATGACACATCCTAGTGTTACTATGCAGAGAAAACCGAAGCGGACTGTAGAAATGTGGGTGGTAATTTGCCCATATGTTATTCAGAGGATAGTGACACATAACCTTGACAAAAGTCTGACTTTATCAGTCTTCACATAAAAGGCAAAGATGAAAAGTAAAAATATAATTCCAACATGCACTATGCTCTTAATGAATATACCAGTGCTTTTATTCATACTGAATATTAAGTCTTAAAGGAGTAATACACCCAAAAATAAATTTATATCATCATTTACTCCTCCTCATCTCACTTCAAAACCAGCATGAACTTTTTTCTGCAGAATATATAAAATATTTTTCAAAAATGTGTTTTTGAAAGTCAGTGTTGTTTTGGATACCACTGACTATCACTGTATAGACAAAAGCAGTTTAAACATTCTTCTTTTGTGTTCTGCAGAAGAAAGAAAATCATTTAGAATGGCATGAGGGTGATGACAGAATTTTGGGGTGAACTGTCCCTTTAAAAATAAAGTACAAGTTCTGCCTTAGGATGCAATGCACATGGTGCCAAGACCTGAGGGTCTGGTTGTGTAAATGACAGTATCTGATCCAGCAGCGTGCGGATTGAGGAGCTGCCAGCAATGTTCCCTTTCCAGACGCCAACCTGAACCTATATTTTAATCTATGCTGACACACTTTCCCAAGAAACCTGTTTGTGTATTCCACAGATACCACTGCTTTCTCACTCCCACCTAAACATTTGTCTTAGACGTGGAGTTCCCAGGACTGGTCTTCTGTCATGAGTATTAAGGCACGTATTAACTACCTGAGTCAAATGTTATTGACAGGCAGTTTGGGAAGTGGTTCTCAAGTCAGCAAGGTGTTCTCCTTTTTAATCCCTTTTTTCATCTGAAATTAATGTTGTCATTCTTCATTTCCGTATGAAAGCCCCGTAATGAAGATGCACACGGAAAACAGTCATAAATTATGGCAGTGAATAGATTGCTACTGCTGTGTTTTGGAAAGTGATTTCATTCATGTCAGAGTAATTGCCTGCTGTTAGATAGGGAATGTGAATGATTTTAAATAATGGAAAACATACTGCTGACTCTGCGGCCCCATCTCAACAAAGTTGCAGTTCTTTTGTTGGTAGAGGGTGGGAAGGACATTAATATAGTATCTGATAAGAGATAGGAGGTTTTTGGGAACTTTGTCTAACCTGCCAGCAAATGTTCACAATAATGGTATAGTCACATTTGCGACATTTCTTAATGTGTGTAGCACCTACAGCTCTGCAGATCCTTCTGGAGTTTAAAAGTCACATCAGCAACAACCCATTTAATTGCAGAGAGGGCTGGATAATGGTCAAATAAACTAAATTATTGTTATGCAAATATTTCACTAACAATATAATTGAATATCAGCCTGAAAATAATAGTGTATGATATGACCTCTTTTAGGCAAAATTGTGGGGGCAAAAAAGGTCCACTGTCAACAGCATAGCAGTCTATGAAGCACTGCTCACACATAAGTCCCTTTCAAACCAGATTTCTGTTGTTCAGTGTGGCAAATTTGAACTTTTTTGCCCTCGCACAAAACTCCAGAACACATTGATTGAATGAAATGACTATTTTGCCTGTGAAATTTTGCCAAGCTATGGCAAATGTCACCACACCTTAAGGCTTAAAGTAGGAGTTCATCCAAAAATAAAAATTCTGTACTAATGACATGTAACAACCAATGAGATTTGACGTTAAAAACTTCATGTCACCTTTTTTGATTTAGTCTGTGTATACATGCATTGATCAATTCAGAGTGAAAGCTTAAATTTCAATCATATCACTTCAATATGCCATATGGATTAATTTTACACTGCCTTTTGGCCTGGTTTCACAAACAGGGCTTAGACTAAGCCAGGATTAGGCCATCGTTCAATTAGGACATTTGAGTAATTTTTATAAACATGCCTTATTAAAAAAACATTACTGGTGTGTATCTTGAGACAAAACAAAGGCACTGATATATTTAAAGATCAGTCAGTGCAAGTTTCTTTCAGTTGAAACAGCTCAGACTTACATTTTAGTCTGGGACTAGGCTTAAGCCTTGTCTGTGAAACCAGGGGTTTATGTCCTTTTTGGAGCTTTAAAATTTTATATTGATTTTCATTCTTTGGACAAAACAGTTAATCATTCTTCAAAGTAATTTTTGTTTTGTATATCAGAAGGAAAAAAAGAAAGTTAGGAATGACATGAGAGTTATATATTTAGGGTGAACAATTCCTTTAATAGGTATCAATACGAGTTTTGAATCATCATTCATGGCTTGATGATTTTAAACCCCCTTGGACTTCTGAGATAAAGGTTTAAGGTACTGTGAAAACACTTTTAGAACTCAAAGCTTTACTCTTAGTTGAAAAAAAGATAATATATATAGAAAATAGGATGCAAATGCATCTTTTTTTCTGAACTTCTGATTTTTTGATACCATCAATACATTTAAACAGAAGACCACTCACATTTACATTTAAATCCAGTCCATTCAGTGGGAGAAAGCAGGATATGCAATATTATTTTTGAATCCAAAAAGAACTAAACAGTGAAATGGGGCAAAATCTGCCACACCTTGTACTGTTTCTTTATGTGTGTAGCACCTACAGCTCTGCAGATCCTTCTGGCCATTTAATTCCGAGGATCAGAGAGAAGTTGGAAAATGGCCATAAAACTAAATTATTATATCTTTACTAACAATATAAGTGAACATCAGGATGAAAAGTAATAATAATAAAAATGTGTAATATGACCCCTTTAAATTCAAATCATAAGGCCCAGTGCCACTGATGTTGCTTGATTAACTGGTACTGAAAAATATCAAATCCATTAACTGGTAGTGAATAAGAAGACATTTGTCATGCTGCTAAATTGAATATGTGCTCACACTGCACCACAGAACAAAGCTAATGTGTAGCTCCGGATTGTTCTCTGCAGGCTTTGTGTTATTTCAAGCATGTCCTGGTCGCTCAGTGATAGTCTGTTTACAGGGGCTGCTATTATTGCCTCTGACTGCGAAGATTACTGCATATTAATAATGTCAATATTCATATAAGTGTCAAATAAAAGAGATGAATTTGGCTCTGCCCACAAGTCGGCTGTAATAAAATCTAATCCAGAGCTGCAGACAGTGTGCTTCCAGGCAGTGAGCTGAGTAAATGGGAGACAATTAAAGGAAGTATCTGCAAACCTATTTGATAGTTAACAAATCCTAAATGCTTGCTTTGCCTTCACACCAAGGCTAAGTATGTATACAGAATGTGGCTGCGCAACAATGCAAAAACAAACAAGCATCGGTTGAGGCAGTCAGCGTATTTGCCTGGCCACACTAGACATGCAACAGTAAGCGTGATGCTACAGTACAGGCCAATAAATGTTTTCACTCACTGATTCTCATATGCCCTATTGTTGAGTGCTTGCAACCCCTGAGAGAAACACTTGTTAGAAGAAACTTTGAGCTTCAGGAATGCAATAACAAATAGGCAGAATTGTTTTTTTCAGCGAGCTGAACAAATACCTTTGCTTCTGGCCCAGTTTTCTGAACCTTTATATGTCTTCCCATCTATAACTATCTATTATAGACTGCACTGCGGGCCAATTTAATTTGAGGCCACAGAGTAAATGATGTGACGTCTGGTGGCCTTTAAAGTTGATTACACATCTTAGGCTGAAAAATGTCTCAAAACATGGTGCTCAGAAAAGAGAAAATAAGGCACATTTCTACTTCAAGAGCTACACTTTATTCAAAGTAAAAAACTTGTATGTTACTCCAGATATAGTTCATCCTTGGCCCGTTGCAATTATTTGAGATAACCGTCATTATTGTGGACTTTAAATTCCAATCACTTTATGGAAGTCCATTCCCAACACAAATAGTAAAATAAAAGGTAAATGTGATTTGTTTCTTCCTTGCAAAACATATAAATTTGCAATTGCGAGAAAAGTTAGAATTGAGATGAAAAGTCGCAATTACCTTTTTTGTTTTGTGGCAGAAGCAAAAACAGAATTGTCAGATATAAAGTCAGAATTCTGTGTTTGCTTCTCACAATAAATGTAGATATATAGTCTTCTGCACTGTGAGATAAAAGTTGTAATTACATATTATATATACTGTATACATATATTTTTTTTCATTCATGCATACAGTATATGCATACAGACCAAACCCAACTGAAAAAAAGAGATTACAAAAAAAGTTTAAGACTTAATATTTTGATATTTAAATTATGATTATATTCAGTGACATTAACAAAGCAAACAATTAAACTGATTATCTTTATTACTAATAACTAATAGTACTATAATTAATCATCAGCCAAAATATTGTGATTCCCAAGCCCTAGTTATTCTTCTTTGGGTTTAACAAGCAAAGTTTTTGGCAAATTTATGATGGACAGATATCACCTGCCCATTTTCAGCTCAAGTTGACACAGAGAATAACAACGTGGAAGCAGTCAAATGAATCATAGCCTGAAGTTCACAATACACTATTGTGCTCAATTCACAAAAGAAACACCAAACTATTATGCAACTGAAAATTTTTAGGTATTTTTGTTGCAGAGAAACTCTTTTTTTTTTTTTCATGCTTCACAGCCAAACAGATTAAAAGCCAATTTTTTTGTCATGCTCGTCAGCTTTGAGAACACTTGGCATTTCCATAATGGTAGGCAGCAGTTTTTGGAAAGGATGTATTTCCAGATGCCACTGACCAGATAAAACAATTATACAAGAAGCAGACAGTCCGACTCTTCAACTGAGACGTTCGCACAGGGCCAATCCATCTGTGTTAAATCAGAATATGGCATAGGATGCCCAGGAGCCAATGGTTCAGCTGAAACCATCATTGGATGACGAGGAGTTTTATGATTTATCCTGGTGTCTTATATTTACAGATTCACAATAAAGATTCAAAGGATTTATCAGACGTTTATAATAAAAACAGGCAATACCATTCACTCAAATCCACTGTCAGCACAGTATAAAATACAGAGCAAGGACACAGAACAATATATGAATACAATGAAGTCATTACTAAGACCGTTGTAAAAAAGATCTTTAAGAATCATTCATTTAGTACAACTTCCATATGTACATGGAAAAAAAGTCCTCAATGCAACATCTCCACCAGAATCACAGCAGGTGTGTACATTTGTTATACCCTCGTTCTAGCTATTTGATAGAACCCGGATCCTTTACCCAAATGAAAGTGCAGACAATGGTATAAACAAGCACAAGCCATGTGTAGGGCTTTTCATACAACCTCACCTCTCTCTCCTGCTTTCTCATTCTCATCTCACATACACTCTTAACATAGAACAGGATCTTTAAATAAAACTGCAGTTCTCCAAAACATTTATTATAGATTTACCAATAAATAAATTAGTGGAAATATGCAAATTTTGCAATTGGTCATATACAAATATACAGCAAATGAATATAGCATTGGCTATATATCATTATGAATATATGTACAAATATACACAGTGAAACTGGAACATTGTTTTTGAACTTAAGGTGGTTATTTTATAAGAAAGGTAAACAGATTAATAATAAATAATAAAATCTAATTATAATCAGCTTATAAATATTTATGGTGTGCCCATTTTCGTAAAGGAACAGTTCACCCACAAATAAAAATATGCTAGAATTTTCTCACCCTCGGGCCATTTGGAGAAATTTAGCATCACATCACTTGCTCACCAATGGATCCTCTGCAGTGAATGGGTGCCGTCAGAATGAGAGTCCAAACAGGTAATAAAACATCACAATAATCCACAAGTAGTCCACACGAATCCAGTCCATCATTTTTGTGAAATGAAAACATCTGTGAAAAGCTGCATGTTTGTAAGAAACAAGTCCATCATTAAGACATTTTTAACTTTAAATCACTTCTGAGTCCATAATCAATAATAAGGCTTCATCCAGTAATAAAGTCCATCCCCTCTTGTCCTCTCACATCAAAATCCACTGACATATTTGTTTAGAAATGATTTGAATGGTTGTAAGCGGTGCTTCATCTGTGCATATTTCTCTCCTGATTGAGACAAGATGACTTCATCAATAGAAACAGCAATATTATGAATAGAGGACTCAAATTTTAGCCAGAAGCAACAGTTTGATGTTAAAAACATCTTAATGATGAATTTGCTTATTACAAACACGCAGCTTTTCACAAGACATTCATTTATGTACTGGAGTGATGTGGATTATTATGATGTTTTTATCAGCTGTTTGGACTCTCATTCTGACGGCACCCATTCACTGCAGAGGATCCATTGGTGAGCAAGTAATGTAATGCTACATTTCTCAAATCTGTTCCGATGAAGAAAAAAATCTCCATCTACAATCTCATCTACACAAACTTTCGGCAAATTTTCATCCCTTTAATGTCTGGATGACATGCCTATCCATTTTATCACTACCACAACATTCCTTCCTGATTTACAATATTTAACAAAGCCTTCAAAGAGAATTCAAAAACCTGCTTAGATCAAGCCAACTTGCACACTGACAATATATTATATGGGTATTAAAAAGAAGATTTGTTTAGTCTTTTCCTAATTTTTTTTTTTTTTTGTGTGTGTGTGTGTGTGATATCTTGGCTTCGCACACTGCCTGAGCATATTCACAGTCCTCTAAACAAACTACCCTGGATGCCAGACAACTTTAGAGAAATCTTCAGACTCCATATCTTCAAAAGAAAACAATCCTCTCTGTTTATGGTGGAGAATTTCGATCAGCTGTTATCAGACATACTGATACCCAGCTCTCAGTGGGTCCTCGTCTGATGGAAATAAATCTGCCTCGCAGACCTTCTCAATTTCACAGTAACTGTAGCTAAATTACCTCGCATCTGCGTGTCCACCTGCTAACTATCTAATGAAATGTTTGCCGTGGCCAAATTAATTGAATTCAACCCCATGCTGTCGTTTTGAAATTGCTGCAGATATTCTCCTGCTATTGGAAGATAACTGGTTGACATTTATAAAGTCATATGTGTTAGTTGCTACTGGTGCTGAGGAAGCTTTCATTTGTTGACAGTAAGTCTTGGGGGAGCAACTTCAGCCATGTAGCAAACACATTGAATTCTGAGAAAATGTCTAATTAGTAACAACAGGGGATGTGTCTATAGACTATTGACACTGTGCTAAAAGAATAATTATTACTGTAATACATCAGCCCAGAGCAACTAAGTATTGATTGCAGGGGAAATATACATCAAGAAAAATATGAGGAATTAGTTTCAACTAAAAAAAGAGAGACATTGTCTGTAAAATGGAAGAAGCCATGTGAATGTCAAGTTAGATGAAGTAATAAATCCTGAAAGAAAACTATTTGCAACTAAATGATCATCATATTGGACCCAAACAAAGTGCTACTGACACGACTGCATTTGATTGAATAGCTTTTTCGCACCAAGGATGCCTAAACTATACATTTCCATAACAATGGCCGAGTCAAGGCCTATAAGCAACTTTAAACGATCCTCCGCCTCATAATACAGTATAATGGTCATGGTTTTGAATGATTTCCTCTCTTCTAATGCTTTTCCTATCGCTCTCTCTTCCTCTCTTCACCACTGTCCACCAGCAGCCCTTTCCTGTATAGATTTGCATTCCAGATTCACAGAAAGCTTCCTCTCATTTACCCATTCCACTGAAGGTCTCTCAGAGTTCAGGATATTGCCACAAGTGTGTCCACTTAACAGCCAACAGAGTCATAAGTGCTAGAATCTAAACAATGCTTTAATGCAGTCGTGTATAAACTGGAATACTTACGCTAAATAATTGTTATAATTAAAACGAATGCACACCACTGTTCAAAAGTTTGGAGTCTGTAAAATTTTGAAAGGTTTTTGAAAGGTTTTCTTATGCACCAGGCTGCATTTATTTGATAAAATGTTAATACATTTTAAAATGTAAAAAGCTGAATTTTCAGCAGACATTATTCCAGTCTTAAGTATCACATGATATAAGAAGAATTTTTAGTAGGATTTTTTTTTTCTAAAAATAGTAGTATTACTCATATCAACATTCCTCTCAGTAACCTGCAATACTAATGTGATATGGCTGTATTCATTTGCTATCAGCCCCGTGTGGTACAACAATTCATCTTTATTGCGGGCACAGCTTCCTTACTTGTTCAGAAACAGTCACTGAATTACTGTACATTGTGACTGATTGTTCTCAGAATTGACTAATATCGGTCTGAAAAGTGTTTCTTCCAGGCAGTTCCCCCAAGAACACTGAATCACTCCTTCTGAACCACTAATGTGTGTGTATGCATGCATTTTGATTGCAATCTCTAACTGCAAAAAGGCTCTTATAAAAACCAAAGATTTCATTCATGATTGTAGCTTAGTACGTAGAGTACGGACAATTTAAGCATTTAAGCAAAGATGAAAAACGATAGTCCTAATGTAATATTTCACCCTTAGATGGACATTACATGGACAATTCTTCCCATAACTTCTGGAGGCTGATGTGTTTTGCTTCCTGCACAACAAGTGAATATCACTTAATCTTAATGAGAAAATTACCAAAGAACCACATACACATCAAATAAAGTAATAAGCCATGAGAGGTCGTGGTAAAAGTCAATGTATCACACAAACTCAAGTGGCTTTTATAATACAGCAGCACCAGCAATATGATAAAATATGTTTAATATTCAGCTAAAAGTATTATTAGTAAAACATTTCTTTCACTAAAAGTGGCTGAGGAAATATAGAATGTGTGGTCACAGGTGTCATTTTATTACAGATTTGAACACATCTCGTCCAGTTAATATTCAAAGCTGAACCGTCGTTTTTATAATTAGCTATTTCTAACAGTATTGAGTACCTAATGCTTAGAATGTTGTAAGCATTTGTGGAAAGACCTTTCTAACTAATGCTACTAACCTGCAGCGTGTTATGACATTATAGCTGTTGATGAGATTGTGTAACCCACCCACCTGTGGTGCGTTTCCTCACCTGCTGTCATTATGAATGTGTTTACCAGTGTCACTGAAGCAGATTTGATCATATAACTATTCTTAGTCCATGCTATTTTGTGAACCACAATGTCTGTGATGTAAATGTTGCTCTGGTTATTCTGATATATGAATGAAAAACTAGCCAACACTTGTGAAAAGAAAGTACACTTTTGCATACTTAAAAAAGTATTGGAAATAATATATTTAAAAATATATATACTAATAGGAATAGTTTACCCAAAATGAACATTTGCTGAAAATGTTCTCACCTTCAGGCCACCCAAGATGTAGATGAGTTTGGATGAGTTCTGGAACAGATTCGGAGAAATTTAGCATTACATCACTTGCTCACCAATGGATCTTCTGCAGTGAATGGGTGCCGTCAGAATGAGAGTCCAAACAGCTGATAAAAACATCACAATAATCCACAAGTAATCCATACAACTACATCTTGTAAACTGCAAATCTGTGTGTTAGTAAACAAATCCATCAAAGGCATATTAACTGTCACTTCTCATCAAAATACCAGTTCATAATTTGTTAATAATTCATACCAATGCTTATTTCAGTAAAAAAAAGTCAATCCCCTGTTGTTATCTCAAATCAAAACCCACTGACAAAATCCACTTCATTTAGAACGGTTTTCACTTAAAAACTGTGCTTGATCTGTGCATATTTAAACATAAACATAGAAACATAGTGATGAAAATGCACTGCTTTTTCAAGTACACTTCAGTTGCATTTTTTTAATTAAATACTATCTGCAACTGAAGTTTTTAAAAAAATATAAGATTTGAAGTAATCTACAAGTGCACATTCAATACAATATTTTTCACAAGGGAGCTTATTTACTGATAAAGTTATCAAGAGTGTGGCATTTACGTCTTTCTTGGACGTCAGAGGTATTGTTAATCTCAGTGTCCTTGATTCAGATTGCAGAATATGTCACATTAGAGTAGATGCCCTTAGACACAGAGGATTATGGGATTTAGGTTATTCACTGGCATACCTCTCGGAATGCATCACATTCAGATGTCCCGACAAAACCTCCGTCTCTGGTAATTGGTAGATTTCCATAAGTAAATCCACTGCTCGTTCATTCCCCGAACTGCTGGAGTTGAAAACGGAACGAAATGGCAGGACCTGACAAGAGCAGTGAGAAGATATGCTCGCTTTCAAAAACACTGAGCTGCTTACACTACAAAAAATAAAAAATAAATCAAGCACATCTTGAAATCTAAATTAAATGGTGTTATTCAAGTCTAAATTATTTGTTGCCTTGTAAGACACCTCATTTTTGGCAAATTCTAAAGCAGCATTGCATGCTTGCAGATGAAGCATGAGAATTGTTGATTGGAAATACATTTATATTTTATTCAATAATGAAAAATACAACTAAAGTGCAATCAAAAATTATTAACTATTTAATAGTTAACTATTAACTATTTAATAATGAACTATTTTACCCAATTTGAAAGGTTAGCTTAAAGGAACAGTTCAACCAAAAATGAAAATGTGCTGAAAATGTACTCAACCTCAGGCCTTCCAAGATGTTGGTGAGTTTGTTTCTTCATTAGAACAGATTTGAGAAAAAAAAAAAAAAATAGCATTCAATCTCTTGATCAGTAATGGATCCTCTGCAGTGAATGGGTGCCGTCAGAATCAGAGTCCAAACAGCTGATAAAAACATCACAATAATCCACAAGTAATCCATGTCTTCAGTCCATCAATGAATGTCTTGTGAAGTGAAAAGCTGAGTGTTTGTAAGAAACAAATCCATCATTAAGACATTTTAACTTTAACCGTTGCTTCCAGATAAAATCTATAATCTATAATAATGCTTCCTCCATGAAAAAGTCCATCCCCTGTTGTCCTCTCACATCAAAACCACTGACATATTTGTTTAGAAATGTTTTGGACTGTTTTTACTTGTGACTGATCTGTGCATATTGTATTTCTCTCCTGATTCAGACTAGATAACTTTTTCACTGGAGAAAGCAAAATTATGGATAGAGGACTCATTTGAAGTTAAAAACATCTTAATCAGGGATTTATTTCATACAAATACACAGCTTTATGCTTCACGAGATGTTAATTGATGGACTGGAGTCATGTGGATTACTTGTGGATTATTGTGATGTTTTATCAGCTGTTTGGACTCTGATTCTGATGGCACCCATTCACTGCAGAGTGATTTCTTTACATTTTTCTAAATCTGTTCTAATGAAGAAACAAACTTAGATACATCTTGGATGGCCTGTGGGGTGAGTACATTTTTAGATTTTTTTTTTTAATGCCGACTTGTAAGGTAAGACATTTCTTCATTTTAGAACAGAACTATGATTCCTGTTTTCTGATGCTAACATGTTAGCATGTTGTTGCTACACATTAAACTCAAATATTTTTACTTCAAAATTGGTTCAAATTAAACAATGCATCATGACTATCGTTAACATACATTCATGATTATGTGGCTGGTGAACAGTGAGCAGCAGTAGCAGTCAGAGCTTTTTAGCATACAATAAATAATTTAACAGACTGAAACCATCTGGTCTTATTACTCTGTTCTTTTATTTCGGCCATGGGCATCTCTGGAATAATACTGAGTGCTTACAATTTATCTCCAAGAAAAAAGGAAATGTAATAATCAAGGATGAGGCGTTCAGGCTCTTCTCGGAAAAGTGCTGGTGTCACTAACAAGAACACTTCTCTAGTCACTGGTTTAGGAACGGATATGCTGCTCCCAATTCACATCAAGAGAGGAACGAGATCACAGATGGACTCTCAGGTTTGTCAGGACCATAATAATAATTTTAGCACTAGCACAGCCTTCCTCTTTCATTTCCACCCTCAGTGTGAGAGAGACACTAAGACGCTCTCTGAGGAACAGACTGAGAGAATAGAGCTGTTCAGTCATGACGTCAATTTGTAGGCCAACCCGCAAGGCTAATTTGCTGTGGTTCCCTGAGGAATTTTTTCAATGGGTTTTTAGAATAGTAGTTTTTGATTTATGAGTAAAATAAGGTCTGTGGATAATATTACATTTTGTTCTACAACATAAATGACACAGTCATACCTCATATTTTAAAATGTAAAATTTTGTGGTTTAAAGACACAAGCTGCTAACAATACAGTGATTGTTCAATTCATCATATGCAAACACATCTTATGGAGCTAGTGTTATTTTAGCATTACTTATATTCTATTATAGTATTTAATTTTTGCATTTCCTTTTATATTCATATTTTCAGTTTTCATTTTAATTTTAGCTTACATTTAATAATGTTGTGTGCTTTGTCATTTTATTATTTATTTTTAAAATATTTCTAGCTTTTTTTTGTTTTAAACATTTCAGTTAAGATTCCTTTTTTTTTTGTTAATTTATATTTTATTTCAGCTTTATTTCAATTTTTTTTAATTAACAATAACAACATTAATAAGAGTTGACTGAACTTGCAAAATAATTTCAATAGATTAAATAAAACATAAAAATTTGGGACCAAAACTTTGATTTGACACTTTAACCTTTCTATCAAAGTTATCTGACATTATCAAGATGAATTTGTTCTGACACAGTTTAACTCTTGAGTTATTGTCATATTTCATTACCATTTTCTAAACTATAGCAAATAAACTGTGATATGAGAAATGTATATAAATGTATATTTATATATAATTTTGTTATATGCTCATTTTAATTATTATTTTTACCAAATGCTCTATTTAATGTAATATTAATTTCTTTTTATTTCAGTTTTATTAATTTCAATATATTTTGATGTCTGCATGTTAAAAAAAAAATTCTGGGTTGTTTATTTTTTAATTGTCATTTCTCATATAACAAATGGTTTGGAAATTTTTTCTCACCATGTCCATCATCGTAGACTTTCACACAATGCATTCTGGGATTGCAATCATGCAATACTACTTTAGAATTTGGCTAAAACAAGGAATCTTAGAGGGCAGCATAATTAAAATGCCTATGATACTTTAAAATGCTGCCTCCGTAGTCAGCGCACTAGGTCCTGGAACAGAGCTAATGCCTCTATATGGAACCCAAGAGTGGCAGATGGCACAGTAAATCTGAAGCGAACAACCAATCACATTAGGTTTCTCTCTCTCTCTCTCTCGTTCTCTCTCTTTCCAAATAATGCAAACCACAAATCAAATCAGCTCCCATCACAAGGGCAAGTATTTCCCCCCAAAACAACCCGTCTCACAATCACATTAGAGCCTCTGAGAGATGCAAGAATCCTAAGGGTCTAGTCGAAAATGGCCAAGGTGTGACCCGTAGCGTGATAATTCCTCCATTATCTGCACATTATCTCATGTCCTGATGGAAGGTGTTGCGAAGAGTTAAAAGAGTCATGCATTTTAGGTTATTTGTTACTTACGGTAAGTTTTCTATTATGAAGACGTGTCTGCTGGACTCACAGCATAGACACTCCACTGTGTAATATCTTTTGTCTTTGTTCTCAACTTTGAGTGAACCGTCACACTCATAAATTGAAGATAGATCACTCAGTGATGGGTTTTGTGACTGGGTGAGATGACTGGCATGGATTACACCGGTCCTACTCTCCTCATCCTTTCTTGATTGCTTCCTTTCAGCTATTTGCAAAACGTCTCGCCGCTGGTCCTCAATCATTCTTTTTGTTTTGTCGTCTTGTTCCTTTTTGTCTTCTCTGGGATGATTTATAGATACTGTCCATTATCCCTAGCTGTGTCTCATCACTCACTGCTGTAACTACTCTCTGACGCTTATCTTCATCTGAGCCTTCTACGCCACATTTTGAAGAAGTTTGTTAAAACTTTGTGTCGCTTTATTGTTTTTCATTATGTTTCAATCTGAGAGCATTATATCTTCTGCTATGGTCCAGCCCCTGCTGGTAGTAGCCGGTAACTACACTATTTCTTCTCCACTGATTACCATAAAATATGGCTGGGACAATAAATCAATGCATCCAGAATCGATTCTGCATCGTTTCTGAGAATTTCCATCGCGATTCTCTCTGGAATCGATTCTGAGCTTAGTTTTTAACAGCAGATGGCACTGGGTGCTTCAGAAACAGCTGTACTCTGCTTGCTTCCAGTTCCTTAAACACACAACACTTGAACTTCAAATAATCATTCATAAAGTTTAAAAAGGTTGAAGCGAATTACAAGGGTGTTCACAGTGGGCAGTGTTTACATTAATCTCGCATCATAAAAGCATTCTGAGCCGAGGTGCAAGTACATTTAACCAACTTTAGGGCTTTTCT
>JAFVLL020044573.1:0-58558 GCA_021397915.2 Tor tambroides | reverse complement strand
CCAGTTGAGTGTCGTCGGCGTGGTTGATTTTCCGCGATTGTGGTTGCATGAGGTGTTACCCCAGACTCCTCATTATACATCATACAGACTACGTGGAAACCAAAAAGGATATTCCTTCTATGAACCGCTTACTTGTCATTTTCGCATGGTTTCGTTTACATTATTCATCAGCTCAAATATAGACAATCACCTATGTATAAACCAGAAAGACAATTAATCGTACTGGGAAATGTACTAGATGGCTTGTAGCAATCCAGGATAAGTAAATGCCTTATCATCCAAAATGTTCCATTTGACAAGGACTTAAATGCAGCAAGAAACTGAAGTAATATCCAAGTTTCCCATTACTAAACACCCATAGTCATATGAGAATGTTCCCAGACATTCGATATGGGTTAATATACAGAATGTTTGTCATTGCCATTGTTATTCTGCAGATTTGAGGGGGGTGTTATATATAGCAACATACATTGCATTACTTTATCAATTGATGCATTCCCTGGGATTTGACCCCATGACCTTTGTGTTAAGCTACAGGCATGCTTGGCCATTTTTCCAGTTCATGCAATCAATTAAATTTTTCTTCTACAATTTAGAGCTTGTTTGTATGACATTCACCCTTTAATGTGTCAAATATTTAAGACTGGAATACACTACATGACTTCTGAAATCTGAAACATCCAGAATCATATGTTTACAGACTTTGTAAAAGGTTACAGTGAAAAACTGGGCATCATACACTTAAAGTCTCAGATCACACATTACCAGGCTTTGAACCCCAAAAGCGTGCCTTGCGTAGTTGACACATGACAAATGAAAATATCTGTTCTAAAACTGGCTCAAAATATCCAACATGGATGGAATCAAAGTCTGAACCTAAAAAATCAGAGTCTGTGCACATCATACATTACGCAATTTTCTCTGAATTCCAACTGGCCAGTATTTGCAGACTGGCTCTAGCTTTCTAGCATCAACTCCTCTAGACTGCAAATCAGCTGAAAGTCTGTCCAAATGTCATGCAGTTTGTGTGGTTTTGTGTGTGTATCATGAAGTTTGTAATTGAACAAACCAAGGCATAAATTAATGCAAAATTTGTTTTATTTTAATTATCCATTCAGCCATTGAAGCTCACAAAATATTTCAAGCAAATCCAAAGTAAAACCAACATTCACCGTTTCAGAACACTGTAACTGATGCAAACACACTTGTGATGAGAATAAGTTAGATTTTAAGTTAAGTTCTTTTGTGTTATGGTGTAGTAGAGTACATTATAAAATACAAAATAAATAACTATGTCCACATAATTTAAATAAATAGGCTAATACAACAGCAAAGCACTAGTTTACTACGTGTTAGACAGGACTTTTGGATCTTCTCATTACACCTTGTCATGATGTTTTTCTCTTTTGGCCTGATTAAACACCATGAGAAACTCATTTAATGCTCCTCTTTGGATTGTTCCATTTGTCACCTTTGAGAGAACAAACATATGTATCAGAGATCATATCATATATCAAAACCGGCCTTTGACTTTAGCTATTATGGTAACTTCTTTAAAACAGCAATTCAGCAACTGAAAATGTAGACTTTTGTTCTCTTTATGTTTACCTTGACTGAGTTAATGTCCTGAAGCTCTCTCCATACTTTATGTTCTTCACTGTACTTGTGTTTCAGGTTGTTCACCTCAGTAATAACATGTATTAGATTGGTTTTAACTTCTTTCTCCTCAGACATGTTCAACATGTCTTTGAAAATGTTGTCATAGATTTTCAGCATTCTTTCAAGCAACAGCGCCTGACAAGTGCAGGAAGCCTTGGACTAGGAGAAACAAGTATCATTAGCATAACATTAAAAAACATTCAATTGAATTTTCACATTTTAGCACTTTTGCACAGTACAAACTTACATTCAGCTGGTCCAGATGAGACACAAAAACCGACTTTCCAATCCATTCTTGGCCTAAAGTGTTCTAAAGAAGGTGGGCACAAAACAGCGACCGTTATGAATAAATTACGTTACGTTGCTTGCGAATCTTAACCCCTATTCTAAAATCAAACTGTCACAAAGTTCAGTATGCAATAGATGTGGTTTCTGAATCACCTGGTCTGCTTGATAATATTAGCTGAAATACAGATATGAGTTGCATCTAAAGTGATTCATCTTGCTTACACAAAGTCGCTTTGAAACCGGCTGCAGAAGTTCATGACAGTAGACATCACTTACATAATGCACTTGCAGATTGTGGATATTTGTATTCAGCATTTGGTTCTTGTCGCTTTTGGACCGTCGAAGTCTGAACGCTTTGGTTGTCTGAAGAGATGCTATCAACAGAAGTCCACAAAGCAGCACCATGTTGAGCCAAGAATCCATTCTTTGGGTTTGTGTTTCAGTGCTGTGAACCAGACAACTTTTAAGCACGACGTTGTGACCTGATGCTAGTCAGCAGGTGAGTGTTGATGATCGGAAAGGGGCCGGGGGTTTATATGGGTGCACAACCTAAAAAAATCAATAGTATGAAGGCGGAAGTGGAGGTTTTGGGGTTTCTGTGGGCTAATTTTCTATGAAGGTTTCCTTTAAATCAGAGATGTGATGCTCTTAAGTGAGTGACATTGCACTAACTCCTTACCCCAGGAGCAACTTGTACCATTCACAAGGGTTCGTATGACTGGAACCAGTGGCCTTTGAGAATAGCCAAGGTTGCAATCTGCTTTCGGACAGTCATCAAACTGGGTTGAGGGCTTGCTGACATGCGCACGCCATTAGTCATTACCAAACTGAAAGCTGGATCTTTATCAGATATAATTTTTTTGTGTGAAAATGAAACTTAACATCAGGGGTATCAACTGGGTTTATATCTGTCAACTAAATCTAACTGCCATCTGCCATCAATGTACATTAATATGCTTTGCTTGCATGCATGTCTGTAATTGCATATGTCTGCATATGCATTTTGACCACAAGTGTTTGTTTACATGTGTGAAAGTGCATGTATGCATATGTACCTTTGTATACTTGGTGCTGCAAATGCAAGGTCTTATTACTCATTTGCCAAAAAAACCTACTGCATACTGCATAATGTAATCATATTGCATACTTCTGGTACTTTTAATTCCATATGCATTGCTTTGCATTGGTGGTTAATTTGTGGTGATGTAAATTTGCTTAATCTACAGCTTACTGCCAGTGGCCACATAGTTTTTCAGTTGAATTTCCCTTCAAATACTGTGGTGTAGCAACAAACATCAGTTCTCTGAATCTGAACCTCAAAAAAATCTTAAAACCATGTTGAAGATGTAAATGAAGCTGTGCACAGTATGCTGAGGGATGGATTGTGTATACAGTGCAGTACAGTGCAAGTTTCAGGAACTGTTTATCCTATCTAGTAAGTTGGCAGGAACAGTTTCAAGGTTGTGGGTTCGATTCCCAGGTTGTGAACTGATGAAATGTGTACCTTGAATGCAATGTAAGTTATATGGATAAAAGTGAAGTTATTATTAGTGCTGTCAATTGATTAAAGTTAGATTTATTAACTAATAAATCGCAAATTTTTCTGAAATTAATTATTATTAATCCCACTTAACATTAAAGTGTTTAAACATACTTTTACATTGCAATAATTTCACATTCAATCTTAAAATTAATGTAGAACCAACATAAAGGCTTTTTGACGCTCAAGGTACCCCTTTAGCATAATTTTTCGACTTGCAGGGTCCTCTGTTATTTTCAGTTTTTTGTCTTAGTTTAATGGTTTGCATGCATTTGTAAAAAATAGAAATAATTTTATATAAATTTATACTTTCACTGGAGCACCTAACCCCACCCCTACCCTAAACCTACCCACTTCTGAACAATATAAAACACGTAACAGGCAAATATAAGTGCAGTCACAGGTATTTATTGCAAAAACTGACCATAAACAAGTAGTCTCAGCCTCGGACATCACGCCCACCGAACGTTGGCTAAACGTCTGATGCATATGGCACACAAAAGTGGAAACACTTCAGGAGTTTCGAAGTCGTCGTCGGATTGGTTGAATTGTACAGGATTTCCAGAAGATGTGTGTGTTGTGTTCTTTAACGTTCCGCCTGGAAACAAAGATGCCGTGACGCCAAACCCCCCCACGAAAGAAGAAAGCCGTTGTGTTTACAACTGTGACGACGAGCGCTTATCAGGATCAACTAAACGCTGGATTTTCAAAAGTATGTGAAATATTTAAGGTTCACAGCATATTTTAAAATACGTTTGAGAGTTTTACACACCAGTCTGTTATTGTGGTGACATTTCCATGCCCCGAAACGTGACGCTGAATGAAACGAACTGTGATTGGTTGTTTGACAAGTCAGTCAAACGGCCTCATGGGTGGGCCTTGGCCAATAAAAGCTACCATAAGCTGTGTCTCGTTTAGAAGAATGCGTCCTCCGGAGGTCTCATTCGAAGGGTACATACGTCATTGAGGCTGTCTCATTTCAGAAGAGCAAGTAGGACACTCCGAATGCGACCTTCGAATGCAACCTTCTTTCACAGGAATTTGGAGGATGCATCAGGTGTATCCTTCGCTGCTACAGATAACCCACAATTCTTTGCATCGCCATAAACAACTGTCGTTAATTTGAAAAATGCTGGCGCCGGCAGATGTACACACAAGCGCAGATGTGTTTTTAACTTAACTTAAATTGCCTCCAGTAAAAACGGATATACTTTGTTCTTAATATCCTCCTCTTTTTTTCTCTAACAGATGTCTGTTGTACGTACGCTGCAGCTCCTCAAACACTGAGCAAAATAAAACAAGTAAAAGCATTTTTTTTAATGACTTTCCAAATTTAGAAATAATTTTCCTTCGTTTAAGTACTGTGAGAGCGCAATGATGCTGATTTGATGTTGATTTGTGCAACGATGATAAATGTGTTCGCAAATCAACGTGATACGTGATTTCCTTTTCCGCCCATCCTACGAAGGCCGTCTCGTTTAACCCTGCGTTCCATTTGGAAGGGCTCATCCCTATGCCCTAATCCCTTCAAAGGGTTTCCTCTCTGGAGTGAGAGCTTCGAAGGGTTGAAGGGTGTAGGGGACCAAACAACTGTTTCTTGAAGTGCTCTTCTGCGTCATCATACGGAGGCGCCGTCATCATGCAGAATCAGCACAAAGGATCATGGGGGCCCGAAGTGTCCATCAGTTGTACCCTTCGAAATCCTTCATTCCAAAAGGCCCTTTGAAGTGGCTAACTTTGAGCACTTCGGTTTGGAACGACACTTCAATATGGCTGCCATGATTGTTTTCACTCCGAAGTGCCCTTCGGAGGGCGATATATCCTGTTTGGAATGCACCGTAATTCTAGGTTGAGGACACTTCGTATACGTTACGAACCTCCAGAGGATTCGACCTCCGGAGGACACAGCCTTCTAAATGAAACTCAGCTATAGATTCCAGACCTTCAGCCGTCAGTCTGAAGGTCTGGCTACGCGAGACTAATAAATAAGCAGTATAAAAGCATTACAAACAAGTCGTGTTGCATTCCAAGTCTTCTGAAGCCACGAAGTCTTTATGCGAAGAATATAGTAAAACATAAAATTTTAATCGCTGAAAATGATCCCGCTCCGTTAATGCGCTCACATCTCATACAAAAACATACTCCGGTCCTGTAGAATGATGCTGCATTTTTGAGTTTGCGCACAGCGACTGCACACAGGAGGGCTTTACGGTGGACAGAGACGGCGATATTCCTCTCACAAATCAATCGTTTTGCCTCGGAAGACTTGGAATATTAATACTTTTTGAATAAATTATGATGGTAGTTGTATCTGACTGTTATATCTAGTGTTTTATTGACAAATGGTAGGTTTAGGGGCAGGGGTTTAGTTACGCGCTCATGTGTTAATAATGTAAAATAAATAAAACTGTTGTGACTGTTTACATTGAAAAATCACACCCCAACATATATGCAATAATGGCAATATTATTACCCAATATAGGCTATAATTTAATCATGACAATAAAATTCCCAGTACCTTTCGCGTTGGCATATTGACGCCAAGGGTTTCTTATTTAAAGCAATGGAGGTCCCTGCGAGTCGAAAAATGACGCTGAGCGTCAAAAAGCGACGCCAAGTGGCTTGACAAGCTTCAGTGTGACGAGTTGGGAGTGAGAACGTGTTGCTATAAGAAATTTTCTTTTTTTTCCTAATATTTAACCACTGCCTAATGGCATTCAACAGTATAATTGAGAGCTATCAGTTTTAATAATTATTAACAAATTATTAACAATTATTAAAAAAATAACAACTTCTAATTTAAGTGAATTTAAGACAATCTTCATATAAACCCATTATAATAAATGTCATATTTTCTGTGCCCTTGCTTGAGAAATTAGGAAATATACAGAAACTGGATAAAGTTATAAAACACAAAATTCTAAATTAAATTGATTTCCTCTCTTTTCTTCTGTTCTTTGATTAACAAACGTCACATCAGCTGGGTTATTAGGTTTTTTTCGCTGCTATTACTTTAAGAGCTGCTGCTTCTGATCGTGACAGAGATCTGATACGCATGCTCGTACTTTCATTCACACTTTAATATGAAATGATACAACAAGAACAAAAGAGCCAGAAGCAACAGTTGTGAGTGAGGTGGCCTAGCCCTGCCCCTGGGTTAACTGCGCTAAGCCGTTAAACTGGAAAAATTAATCGCCCGCATTGACATGCTAATTTTGACAGCACTAGTTATTGTCAAAGTCTTGGTTCAGCAGTTTACATACATGTCTTTAAGTCTTGGTTCCCATTTAAGAGATATATAGGTTTGAGGGTTACTTCCCTTATGAAAAAGAAGTTTATTCAAGTGTGCTGTTAGTATACTTCTTTTAAACTAAAAAATAGGAAAGTATACTTTTAGTTTACTTTGTATGTACTTCTCAGAAATGGGCTTTATGTACTTCTCAGAAATATACTTAAAATGACATTTAAAGCTGCAGTCCGTAACTTTTGCCTCTTTGTCGCCCTCTCTGTTTGAAAACCTTGAATTGCAGCTTTTTGGGGAATTATCCAAGTAGGGATAACTGCAGGCTGGAGCAATGGGCGTGGCAAAAGGTTAGGGCATGCCGAAAGGTAGGGGCGTGGAGAAAGGTCTTGATGATTGGTCGACAAAGCTGTCTGTCAGGGTGTGGGGGTAGGGTTAGGGGTAGTTTTTGTTGTACTGATTCACCTTTCGGAACGCCTCCTTTCAGCACGCCCATTGCTCCAGGCTGCAGCTACCCCCGTCTCGAATTATCTAGCTTGCGTGGGTTGTGAGTTGGCATGGCTTCAGTGCGGATGAATCTAATGTTTTGAGGTGAATGTGTGGCAGTCAGTCACGCAACGGTGTGGATATATACTGTACTTCGCAATCACAGATTCTAGCCTGTGTCTTGGAATATATGACCCAAATAAGAATTTTCACTGTATATTGTCATCTGAACAAGTACAAGTCTACCACATTTGCTCTGCCCAACTGAGGAAAAAAACATTACCAATCGCGCTACCAGTGGTGATTTAATCTAAAGATCGGTTAGCACACATCACAGCAAATTATTATTATTATACTTTATTCTCAAATTATTAATGTTAACAACATCAGCATTGCTTGACTATGAGTATAGTGTGAATTAGTGTGTAGATTTCAATTTCTGTACAGTCTAATCTAATTGTCATGCCATTCGAATTTCATATTAAGAAATTATTTTAACCCAAAAAGCAAATTATGTTTTCTTTAAAATACAAATCTTGTGTAATCCCAGGCTATCTGTAATCAGAAGCACATTTAAAACTGGAATATAATTTAATTTCATTCACATGTGTTTCATAAACACATAATCCTTTCTGAATCACAATCCACCATCAAAATGATACATTTAATTATTCTAGCTGCTGTGAGAAAAGGCTAAAAACGATGCGTCACCTGGAGGATCCTCACATGCCATAGCCTAGTAACCAGGACAACTTCTTTATGTTTACAGACGTGACGTAATAATGCAGTGCCATGCTCGAATCTCCCGTGAAAACCTACCCCTACCACTCAAACTATAAAACATTATTGTGAGCTAACCGTTGTGAATCGGGCTAAAGTAAGGCGATAGTTTTGAACACTGGCTGGTTATGTACTTGCTCAAACATTGATTTTGGATCATTTTTTAACCCAAAAAAGTTACGGCAGCATTAAGTAGCCTATACTTGACTTATACAGGTGCTGGTCATATAATTAGAATATCATCAAAAAGTTGATTTATTTCACTAATTCCATTCAAAAAGTGAAACTTGTATAATGTATACATTCATTCCACACAGACTGATATATTTCAAGTGTTTATTTCTTTTAATTTTGATGATTATAACTGACAACCAATGAAAACCCCAAATTCAGTATCTCAGAAAATTAGAATATTACTTAAGACCAATACAAAGAAAGGATTTTTAGAAATCTTGGCCAACTGAAAAGTATGAACATGAAAAGTATGAGCATGTACAGCACTCAATAGGCTAGGCTCCTTTGCCTGAATTACTGCAGCAATGCGGCGTGGCATGGAGTCGACTAGTCTGTGGCACTGCTCAGGTGTTATGAGAGCCCAGGTTGCTCTGATAGTGGCCTTCAGCTCTTCTGCATTGTTGGGTCTGGCATATCGCACCCTCTTCACAATACCCCATAGATTTTCTATGGGGTTAAGGTCAGGTTGAGTTTGCTGGCCACTAAGAACAGGGATACCATGGTCCTTAAACCAGGTACTGGTAGCTTTGGCACTGTGTGAGGTGCCAAGTCCTGTTGGAAATGAAATCTGCATCTCCATAAACTGGGTCAGCAGCAGGAAGCATGAAGTGCTCAAACTTCCTTCTGGTATACGGCTGTGTTGACTTTGGACCTCAGAAAACACAGTGGACCAACACCAGCAGATGACATGGCACCAAACCATCACTGACTGTGGAAACTTTACACTGGACCTCAAGCAATGGGGATTCTGTGCCTCTCCTTCCTCCAGACTTCTGGGACCCTGATTTCCAAAGGAAATGCAAAATTTACTTTCATCAGAGAACATAACTTTTGGACCACTCAGCAGCAGTCCAGTCCTTTTTGTCTCTTTAGCCCAGGCGAGACGCTTGACGCTGTCTGTTGTTCAAGAGTGGCTTGACACAAGGAGTGGCGACAGCTGAAACTCATGTCTTGCATACGTCTGTGCGTAGTGGTTCTGAAGCACTGACTCAGCTGCAGTCCACTCTTGTGAATCTCCCCACATTTTTGAATGGGTTTTGTTTCAATAACTCTCTCCAGGGTGCAGTTATCCTGGCTGCTCGTACACTTTTTTCTACCACATCTTTTCCTTCCCTTCACCTCTCTATTAATGTGCTTGGACACAGAGCTCTGTGAACAGCCAGCCTCTTTTGCAATGACCTTTTGTGTCCTGCCCTCCTTGTGCAAGATGTCAATGGTCGTCTTTAGACAAGTGTCAAGTCAGCAGTCTTCCTCCCCATGATTGTGTAGCCTACAGAACTAGACTGGAGAGACCATTTAAAGGCCTTTGCAGGTGTTTTGAGTTAATTAGCTGATTAGAGTGTGGCACCAGGTCTCTCTAATATTGAACCTTTTCACAATATTCTAATTTTCGAGATACTGAATTTGGGTTTTCATTATTGTCAGTTATAATCATCAAAATTAAAAGAAATAAACACTTGAAATATATCAGTCTGTGTGGAATGAATGTGTACATTATACAAGTTTCACTTTTTGAATGGAATTAGTGAAATAAATCAACTTTTTGATGATATTCTAATTATATGACCAGCACCTGTACTTAGAAAAAGTCTAAATATATTTGAGCTAAACTTGTGCTCCTAGAATCCGTGTTTTCATTGTTATATGGTAGGGGGCGCTAGTACATATCTTCTGTACAGAATTTCCAAAACACATAAGTGAAGAAGAAAAAGAAACAACAGATACTTCCACATGTGTTCTAACAAGATCATCTGACATAAAACAGCATCAAAACTGTGTAACGTTATGGAATAAAATGTCATCAATGAAGAGGTAATAATGACTGTCAAGTTTTGGGGTGTTGATCGACTCCATCTACGTTTTGATTATCATTCTGAATCCAATTCAGTCTTTTTTTCAGCTTTTTGTTCAAAATGTTTATTTCTTTATTTTTTTTTTATTTATGAAACTTACCCACATTCAGGTGTTTTAAAAAAGAATGCATGAAGCTAAAACATTTTTGCTTACAAGCAGATACCCTGTTCTTTCTTTGGATGTTTTGTATGTTCAGATATTCATATAACAAAATATATACAAATTAATACCTAAATAGGGACATAGTAGTATACTTAAAGTATGATGTAAAGTTCACTTAAAGAAAACTTACGAGTATACTTGCAGTATAAAACTACTAAACTAGTAGTTTACTGAGACTATACTTCAAAGTGTACTAAAAATGTTACTACAAGTATTTAATTAGTAAACTATCAGTATACCTATGAGTTCACTTTTAGTATAGTTGCAGTACAAGCTAAAAACATTTATGTACACTACTTGTGTACTCAAAGTTTACTACTGTTATACTTAAGGTATACTTAAAAGTATACTTCTATATACTAGAAAGTGGGTCAATTTAGTCCCAAAGAGTATTGAAATAGTACACTTACAAGTATACTACTACTAGTACACTGATATTTGTATACTTACTACATAAAGTATACTTAAAAATATACTTGAACTTTACCTAAGTGTACTTAATAAAATAAACTTGACGTATACTACTTTTTGGTGGGGGTTATAAAGGAAAGGAAAGTTTCTCATTCTTTCACTCTATCCCTGCCCCCTCTTCATTGCAGAGCACAAAGAAATATGAAATACTAAGGTATCTTAGATGATTATTTTATATATATGTTGCATTTGACTTTGACTTCAAAAGGAAGCTGAACTGATGTCAAAGTTTCCCATCAGTATAGTGGCTATCGCTTTATTACATTGAATATGTTTTGATAATAACACATTTTTTTATTGTTTATTTTTTTATTTTTTTATTCATTCATTCATTCATTCTTTAAAATGTGTTTGAACGTGCATTTGCATTTGCATTTTATAAATAACCACACAACACATAAATTATATACAAATATCAGTGTACTAGTAGTAGTATACTTGTAAGTGTACTATTTCAATACTCTTTGGGACTAAATTGACCCACTTTCTAGTATATAGAATTTCAAATTAAGATGATTCTTGTCCCGGTGATTGTCTCTCTCGGTTTTCCTCAGTAGGCCAGATCATACAAAATGAGAAAGGAATTTAGTACTCCTTTCTGGATTGTGCCATTTTTCACCTGATTGAGAACAAACATATACAGTATATCATATATCATTACCAACATTCAACTTTTGTTACAGACAGTGCTGGGGAAAGTTACTTTTAAAAGTAATGCATTACAATATTGTGCTATTCTATTAAAAAGTAACTAATTGCGTTGCTTAGTTACTCTTCATGGAAAGTAATGCATTACGCTATACTTTCACATTACTTTTTGTCATCCAGGCTGGGCTTTCTTATTTGTTTAGTTTTTTTAAATAACAGAAACCCAAAGTTATATTTTTGGCAACTTATTTGATCAGATATTTCATAATTAATTTAAAAGTAATGTGTTATTTTACTAATTTCTTGAAAAAAAGTAATCTGATTACGTAACTTGCGTTACTTGTAGTGCATTACCCCAACACTGGTTACAGATCAACTAGAATTTATAATCTTGGCAATCATCACAACATTTATAGACAACTTTTATAATATTTATTAGTACCTCAATTGAGTGAATGTCCTGAAGCTCCCTCCATACTTTCTGTTCTTCACTGTACTTGTGTCTCAGCATTTTCACCTCAGTCATTACATCTTTTAGGCTGGTTTTTGTTTCTTCATTTTCAGCTTTCCCTCTCATGTCTTGAAAAATTGTTTCAGTGATGTTCAACATTCTATCAAGCAGCAGAGACTGACAAGTGCAGGAGCCCTTGGACTAAAAGAAATAAGCATCATTAGCATCCTTTCCAATTTTTTTCAGATTTTAGCATTAGCAACAGTAACAACGGTTTGAATACTTACATTCAGGTGGTGCAGATGAGAAAGCAAAACCGATTTTCCAAACCATTCTGTGCCAGTTGTATGCTAAAAAGCATACATTAAAGAATGGCTTTTATAAATTAATTGCATTGCCCCATGTTGTCCATCTTATACTAGCATCACCATACTACAATACCAAACAACACAAAACATGTTTAAAATCAATGCAGAAGTCGCCAGCAAACATTACTTACATAATGCTTTTGTAGAGGTTCGATTTTTTCTCTTACGTTCTTCAGCATTTGCTCTTTGTCATTTTGGGACTGTGGAAGCCTGGTTCCAACAGTTCCTTGAAGAGACACTATTAAGAGAAGCGCACATATCAAGCGCACCATGTTAAGCCGAGAATACATTTTTGTTAAACACACAGCAGTAAACACAGTGCCGAAAGTGACGCTAGTCAGCAGGTGAGTGATTTTGATGAGCATGGGGCTGTGGGTTTATATAGGTGCACGTACAACTTAAGAAGAGCAACGACATGATGGTGACAGGGGATGCACATCTGGTTTTGGGGTTTCTGTGGCATAATTTTCTAAAAAGGTTTCCTGTATTCCGGAGATATCCTGCCTTCAACCAACCCCAAACCCAATGGCCAGCTTTCATAAGGATTCATATGACTATTGTTTATTGAACATTGCCATGGTTGCAAGCCACCGAACAAGCCTTCAAGGAACTGGGTTGCCGGCCTGTTCAGATAAACTATGACTCAGCATATTGAAACTTGGATCACCACCGCATATATATGCTTAGAGATTGTGGTATTTATATTTGATATCTATAATGGCTATTCTTTTTTCCTGTTTGTTGTGTTATGCAAGTATAGCATTTGTGTATTGAAGCCCCCCACCCCCCCAACAAAAAATAAATAAAATGCTTTGGAACACGTTGAAAGGTTTTGAGTCACAATCAGAATGACTTTTTATGCTGTAATTTCAGTTTTTTATTTCATAATTATAACTTCATGTCTTAATTTCAGTTTCAGTTTCTCATTTTTATTTTAGAATCTTGTTTTATCTCATGTCTGGTGTCTCAGTTATGATTTAGTATCTCAGTGTCTGCTTTTTATCTCATAACTTTTCACCTCATAATTTGGATTTTTCATGATGATGATGTGGTGGAGCTTTCATTGGGTATTTTCGGTAATATCAGACATTTTTTTAAGATTTTACATCCATCTTAAATCTCTTCCATCTCACATTTCAAATACTCACAAAATGTAATGGTATTCCTTTATAGTTTAACGCATGGCGTTTGATTCTTTTGTGATTGTGTAGACTTAGATGATTATCTAAAACATACATCCACATGGTTTTTGACCCTTAATGTACATGCATTTATAAATACATTCCTGCACATGTAATTGTTTAGATTTAGATTTAGAAGTGCACTTGAGCTTCTGTGACACAAGACCTTCTTATTATAAAACTGCTAAAAGATCAAATCAAACACGATGCATTGTATTTTTGATCTCATATGCATTTCTATAGCATTGGTGGTTGATCTGTGGTTTGCTTAAGATTTGCTTAAGTTACATTTTAGAGCCTGTGGCCACACAGTTTTTCAGTTGAATTCCCCCTCATACATACTGTTGAGTGGCAACATCAGTTCTCTGAAACTGAACCTCAGAAGTCATCTTAAACGAGTCTGTCACTGCACTTAAAACTGTGTAGTTTAAGTTGTGCATGCACTCAAAAAAAAAAATGGTGCTATATAGCACTAAAAGTTGTTCTTTGGCTCGTAATCATAGGGGAACCACTTTTGGTGCTGTATAGCACCAAATCTTGGTTCTTCAGTGGTTCTTCAGCGGTTCTTTGGCATGATTGAGGGGGTATATAGCATCGCTACCATATACAGAACCTGTTAAGCTCCTGTATGGTTCTTCAGCGGTTCTTCAGTGGTTCTTTGGGGTGATTAAGGTACTATATAGCACCGCTGCCGTACAAAGAACCCGTTAAGCCCCTTTAAAGGTTCTTTACGAGCCAAAGAACCACTGTTGGTGCTGTTTAGCACCATTTTTGTTGAAGAAATACAATGCAATATGGCACCTCTTATGGTTCTACATAGCACCATTTGACAAAGGTGCTGTATAGCACCTTTAAAGATATGGTGCTATATAGCACCAAAAGTGGTTCCCCTATGATTACGAGCCAAGAACCACTTTTAGTGCTATATAGCACCATTTTTTTTCAGAGTGTGGGTATGAGCATGATGAACAGTGAAATGAATAGATCTGAAGAATGAAAATGCTTTCTGGAATCACCAGGTGGCATCAGTGGGTAAAAGCAGATGCAAATACTTGCATTTTTAAAGTAACAGTCATTCCTCAAAAAATAAAACTAATTTACAGTTGGCTTAGGCTTACATGTATGTGGCTCCAAATGACGCTTTTGAGTAAATAAATTTCTTAAACATGTAAGTATTTTCTTTATTGTTAGATTTCTACTTCTACTTTTTTACAACTATCTGATTGCACTCATGCATATGGTCCACAGGTACTGCAGAACTTTGAACCAAATATAAAAAGATACTTCAGCTGCACTTAAAAATCTTTAAAGCACAAAATATGAAAGTGTCATTGGTTTTCAAGACATATAGTTCAACATACATTTCAAGTAAAATATATCAGCTTTTAAATGATAAAACAAGATACTGTATGTTATCCAAATGGAAGACAAAAAGTCATTTGTTGGTTGTCGACTACTGGTGAATCATGTTCATACTGTAGTAAATGTGATAAACTACACCTGTGGTAACTAAACTTCTGATTTACATCCACTAAAAATTACTTTGAGACCAGCTGTTAGGGGTACAGAAATGGCTCAGAAAATTAAAGTTAGTTCACTTTCATCATTAATATTAATAACACAGTATTGGTGTTCTAATAACTACTACTAACTAGTAACTAAATAGTGAAAACTGTGTGTGGTCTAACTGGCTAGTGGTTTTAGTGATCATGGTTTTAAAAAAGTGTGGTAACACTTTAGAATGCTGTTCTTTCATTAATGAATAACCACACAGGATGAATGAGTAACACAATATTAACATTCTTGTAACTGCTATTAACTACCAAGAAACTGATTGAGTGCTGTTACCAATTCCTAGTAGTTCCTAGTAGTTCTCTGCGAGGTATGAAAAAAGTTGTTTTTAATTCACTAATAGTGAGCTACCACATGCAACTGAGTGTTATGTACTAATTTATTAATCATAGTTTATCATTAGTTAGTGACAGAACAGTATTCTAAAGTTTTCCCCGCCCAATGTTCACTAAAACTACCAGCCAGTTGGACCACAAATAGTTTCCCCAATGAATTACAAGAGGGCATTTCTGTGACACATCCAACCCCAACCTTTACCATCTGCATGTCAAGATAGATTGAAACTGTGTCACTGCGAGGTTTTTCCAAGTAATTTAACTGTATACTATCTATGAATGGATGTGATCATATTCGCATACGTTTTTAAAAAACGTAAGTCTTTTTTTGAAAATGATTAAAAAAAAAAAAAAACCTTAAGTCTTTGACGAAGACAACGAACCATGAGCGAAAAGAATTGGGTTGAGGGCCTTCCAGTCTCCACTCCTTATTTGAAAAGAGAGTGATTCAGCTGTATTGTTAACTGAGTCAATGACCTAACTGCTTCCTCTCCGTCTGCGTAGCAGCTTAACTGTGAGTTTCCAGTGAGCTTGCTGTGGTCAGGCACTCGCTTAGCGCTGCTGATTCTGAGCACAGGAGTCAAAATTCAACCGATTTCTCATTTACACCTTTTTCCACGTTAGTGAGAAGGATTTGAGGTGGCATTTTACTCAACTTTCCAATTATTTATGTAAGCACTTATGGGGAAATGTGGTTTATGATAAAGTCACTGGGGAAGCAGAGTATTTCCATTCAACATATGCAAATTAAGTAGTGTGTGGTAATGGTTTGATATGTAAATGATGCTAATAATGATTTATAATTTAATGTTTATTTTGCACCTATTTATCTTTATCAAAGGGATATTTCATCCAAAAAAATGACAATTCTGTCATCATTTACGCACATTTACTCATCATTTATTCATCAAGAATGTTGGTAACTAAATAATTGATGGTAGCCAATGTCTTCCTTAGTATTTTTTCAATACTATAGCGGCCAGTGGCTACCGTTAACATTTTTGGTTACCAACGTTCTTTAAAATATCTTTTTGTTGTTGTTGTTGTTCAAAAACTGAAAGAAATTCATATAGTTTTCAGGTTTAGAACAAGTGGATGGTGATTAAATGAAGGCTGAATTTTCATTTCTGGGTGAGACATGTCTTTAAGTCTCTACAAAGATTACAAAGCCAAAATAATGACTTTCTCATCATTTACTCACCATCGTGTTATTTTAAACCCACATGGAGCCTGAACATCCTTCTAAGTATCTCTTTTTTGTTGTTTTACAGAATAAAGCATGAGGGCGAGTAAATGATGACCGTTTTCATTTTTGAGTGAACTATGTTTTAATGATTGCTTCTAACAGGCAAAATGTGTTTAACTAGAAGGACATGACTGGCTGCTGTGAGTAAAAACTAAATTTCCTAACCTCTTGAAACTCCAAGCTTGCACTTTTGATGTAACCAGAGTTTGCAGAAGTTGCTTATTGGTGCTTGTATGGCTAAGAAGAACAATAGTGAGAGAGAAAGTTGTGTTTTATTTGTGTATCTAAGCGTTTGTGTGTGCATGCACATGCATGCCCGCGCCCTTTCGTTGCACCAGAACTGAGCATAGGTTGGGTTGTTTGGTGGCGATGTGAGAGCAACGTTTGTGGTCGCGTTTCATGGTGCTACGACTTCCAGGAACTGCAGCTATGATGACAGTGACAGAGTTTGCCATAGGATTGAATACATTTGTTTAGTTTAAAACGTATATGACTAAACAAATTGTTAGTCATATCTTTCATGCTTTTTTTAAAAAAAGGCGATTTTAAACATGATTACAGCAAAATGTAATTGTTTGCTGTATTGTATTGTGCAATATTTTGAATAGGAATATATTAGAAACTTTTGAATTGCATTATAATCGTGCTAAAATTTGCATGATGAATGCTTTGCGTGCACAGACTGTGCTTGCCAAGTTGGCAAGTATTTAAATGCAGCTGAGGGTGCAATACCTAAATATGAACCACTAGAGGGAGCCAATGAAAAGAAATAGTGCAGTCTGGGGCGCGGGAGTGTGACGTCACATCTGTTGTTCTAATATCAGATCCAGTGGCATTATAGAAAAATATAGGCCCTCATTAAGAGTTTTGAGTCATATGATCATTTAACAGATTTTTTTTACATTTTTACGTTTCAATAACCTCAAAAGTTTATATATAGGCGTATATTTAGGCCTAAATAAATGCTGGTGTTGGCCTGAAGAGGTTGCAATGGCAACATGACAGCTTTTTGTGTTAGTATCAGACAGTAGACTAACGTGTCGACCAATAGTGTCACCTTCATGATAGATTTACTTTATCACAACCGTACTGTTTTGTGCTAGAAAAAGACTAAATAAATTATGTCACTGGGCGAATAATACAGCGTCACGAATCGTTCTTATGTGCTGAGTGTGCCGTTCCTTTGTGCAGTGCGTTGATACTGTGTTTTCCATGTGAAGTTAGACACATTTAGAACCCTGAACAGTAATTAGAGGCAACCTAATACCACCCATGGTGTGAGACAGCTTGATCAGTGCTGTATCATTTACATTCTATGCCAGAGCGCCATTGAAAAGCTTTGAAAAGACAAACACAATGGCTGCGTCTCAGTCTGATTTAAACTTTATTCAGTTTCGAGGTTCACAAACAATACTACATCACATGCAGCAATGTACATTCAAATATGGCTAATCTTGTTCATTAATGACACTGACAATGAATGATTGCTCACAGAGAGAATAAGGCTTACAGTTAATGTCTGATTATAAATTAATAAAATAAATATTATATATTTTAGATTAAAATAACTCTCATTTGCACTTTCAGCATTTCATTTCTGCTCAAATGAATTGCAAAGATAAAAATACAAATAAAAAATAAATTATTGATTTGAAAATTAACACACATACACAAAGAAAATAATAAATATGCCTTCAATTATTCTATATTACTCTGTATTCTTTAAACTATAATGCATTTTATATAAATATTTTTATTCATAATGCCAAGATACCAAAATGATGCAAAAGATCGGTAACTATGGCTTGTATAACCAATGCATGTAAGCATTAGGTCTTTGCTATGTGAAAAATTGCCATAGCTTCCCTGAGATTTGTTAAATTAACCTAGAACCTTCGACTTGTTGTGCGGTGAAAAGGGAGGTCAATCACAGGATCCAACTTGATGGCTGGTGTAGTCTGGAGATCAAATTAATTTCTTTGGAAGCAGTCTGTTGATAACTGATAGAGGAAGTGATAGTGTTTTTATATGACTCAAGCCACTGTGTTTTTATGGTATTTGTATTCATTTGAACCTGGTTCCTCGACTGCAGGATGTGTGTGTCTGGCTGTGGGTGGGTGTGTAGAAATGCATTTGCCTCCATACTGAATCCTGATTCCTCTGTGCGAGTGTGGAGAGCTAGTGGATCTCATCTTTTCTGCTCTTATCCATGGCGTTACTGATCCAGACCAGAACACTGCGAAACTCTCTCTGTGCTTTGAAGAGACCCTTTGGCTCCAGCTGCATATGAAAAACAAAGAGGGTTACTCATAAAAGATAATGCAATGGACATCTCATAGGCATAAAAAGAGATGATAAGCTTCTGGGTCAGTGATGAGTATTCTGATAAAGAAAATGGGCAATTCTGGTGTAATGTAATGTTGTACATGATATTTTACAACCTGAACTAGCATTGTCTTGTCATAAAAAGGTGAAAATATCTATTATTTGCGACCCTGGACCACAAAACCAGTCATAAGGGTCAATTTTTCAAAATTGAGATTTATCCATCATCTAAATACTGAATAAATAAGCTTTCCATTGATGTATGGTTTGTTAGGATCAGACAATATTTGGCCGAGATACAACTATTTGAAAATCTGGAATCTGAGGGTGCAAAAAAATCAAAATATTGAGAAAATCGTCTTTAAAGTTGTCCAAATGAAGTTCTCAGCAATGCATATTACTAATCAAAAATGAAGTTTTGATATATTTACAGTAGGAAATTTACAAAATATCTTCATGGAACATGATCTTTACTTATGTCCTATGATTTTTGGCCTAAAAGAAAAATCAATAATTTTGACCCATACAATGTATTTTTGGCTATTGCTACAAATATACCCCAGCGACTTAAGACTGGTTTTGTGGTCCAGGGTCACATTTTAAAATATTTATTCATCTTGACAGTAAAATATAAATAAAAGACATAAAGTAACACAAAGAAAAATGAGCATCAAATCACATCGTTGACCCCTCTGTCACAACAACTCTGGTTTACAAATATTTTTAATGTGAATTCTGAGTAAGTATTGAAGCAAACGTTTAACTTAAATAAGTCTGTGTTATAATCTCGATCACTTTAAGTAAAGTAAAGTAAGTATCGGTACTGCCAATGGCCACTGAAAATCGGCATAACAAAAATTAGCACACTTAATATATTAAGTCAAGTTAACTTCACATAAAGTTGAGGCTGCAAACAGATAAATTAAGTAAATATTTCTTACCATTTTAAGTTTGTCCTCAATTGTTTTAAGATCCTCTCTTGCGCAGCGTGAAGGAGTTTGTTTGCCTTTAGTCTCCTGTGTCAAGGAAATCAGTTAAAAATGAAAATGCATAAAAATGTTTGTCGATGCATGGAAACGTAAAGCAACTGTTGCTAGTTCCCACAATTATCTTTTAGTTTAAATGACTTAATCAACAAGTATATTTACTGTACAAAGCGATAGATGTTAATGATGTCTTACACAGATCTCCACCCCATCCTTCAGCCTTGCGAAAGAAGCCATAAACTGTTTTGGCAGCTGATGAATGCTGTTCTTCCACAACTTTTGGAATACATGTTCATCATAGATTTCCAAGATGCGTTTGAAGTCAGCAACATTCAGTTTCTGGAAGGAGGTGTGCAAATCAGTTTATTTTATTTTGCCAAAAGGATCAAGGCCAACAGATTTTGTTATTCTAAATGACAGATGAATAGGGGAGACATGCCCCACAAAAGGCCAAATTTTGTTTGTCCTGGTCCATGCAAAACTGTTGTAATAATAATTATACATCTGCATATCTGCATCTCTCTGCATGTTTATCTGCATGTCCCACCACTATAGTGAGGCAGTTTTGTTGAAATATTTTTGGAAGAAAAAATATTAAAAGTTTATGGCACAAAAGTTTTTTAGGATATTAGGATATCAGGACAGTTGTCCCACCATTTATTTTTAAAACTGCAATTAATTTTGATACAGAAGTTTTAAAAACATCCTCATCACTGAATGGTGATATGTGTGAACTGTATTTTTAATGTTTTTTGAATACATTTTTAGATAACACAAACAAATATTCATCATCTGCCTTATATATATGATCATTTTAAGATGCTTATTGACTGATCATTTCTTAAACTGTGCACATTTAGATATAGATACATGTATTTATTATTAACAACAACAATAATAATAATAATAATAATAATACATTTAATTTAAAATAGTACAAATGTGAAAAAAAAAAAAACTTTTATACATATTTAAAATGATATTTATATATGAAAAGTTCAGATGCAAAACCCTCTAAATCCATCAGACTTAAAAAAAGCTTGCAATTTAAACTGCTGTTGAAGTTCAGGTATAAAGGTAAATAATGCATAATTATTATCTTACCTTTGAGCACCTTTTTTGAGCAAGTTTTAATATTCGGTGGAAGGGTGCATTGTCCCTCTGCAACAATAAAAGAACATTTGTTATGCATGTCACCTTATTAAATATACATATAGTAATATACATATTGTAATTGGAGTCCATGTATGAATTAGGATACTTACAGGTAGATATTTCTGGATGAGTTCTGAAGTCTCCATCATGTCTTTGATCATGGGTGGAGGGATCTGCTGGTTCAAGCACTCTTCCTGCTTGTGGCCTTGAGAGCAGCACAGGACAGCACAGAGGGCGAGCAAGGTTACAATCCGCATCCTGGTTCGGTTTCAGAGAGGGTTGAAACGTACAGTCTGTACAGTAGCTCAGTGTGCTTTAAACAACCACTGACATTCATAGCTTTTATAGCTCCATCCTTTGTCAAAAAAAAATTCCCACACTTGTGACGGAGTTTCTTTTTAACCTCAAATGCTGAGGATTGCATGCTGGCTCGGCCCTCATTTTTCCTTGTGGGTTCAGTCACCTGTTGGCCTATGTGGTTTTGTATTCTAGAGACGAAAGCCTCGTGCAGATCGATTACTGGACGATGAAATCTAGGTTGCGAGAGCGTAAAATGTGTTGCGATGCATTCAAACCTACAGCATTTCCTTTGATGTGAATAGTGAACTGTCTTGAAACTGTTTAGCTATTGGAAAAATACTGTGAGAATTTTTTTAAACCAAATAGAACGTTAAAATGATGATGTCAGCGCTATAATAAAATATTCATAGTTTCTTTGTTCAAAAAATAATTATAAAATATTTCAGATTGACTGCACAATATTATCTAGTATATATAGTTTAAATTTGTATGTTTGACAAATTTAGACTATTTGAAGGCCACAGAATATCCCATCATTCATTATTTTAAAAACTAAAATGATTTAAAATGACATTAGACTTGCATTCTTCCTAAATCCCAAACAAAAAGTTAAATATATGTAAAAAAAAAAATCTTTTCTCAAGTCCCCCTGCAAATTTAGAACAGAGGTTATTAATAACTTACATGATCGTTGACATTTACCGAAACATGTTTTACCATGACAAAGTATAACCCCCTCTTCCAAAGGGCTTAACCACCTTCTCAAACCAGGTCAGCACCTACAAAACTCAGCGAAGAACTTAACCTGACCCAGAAAGCGTTCTCAAGAGCTGCCACAGAATAAAAATACCTATCAAAGATGAACCGTTACAATAAACATTTGAGTCAGAGGGTGCAAGAGGAAGTTCAATGTTAAAAACGTGCATTTATTGGAAGACCACTAGTTTGATTAAGTCTGCTAGACCAAATTTAACTCGACTCAGATGAACTGAGTCATGCTGATTCACTATGAATGAAAGGGAAAAAAGCTTCCCAATATCACTTCGTCTTCAACCACAAGACCTGATAGTATCAGAGGTGAAAGCTAAAAAATACCCCAGCTGGTTGAACCATTCAAACTTGCATTATACTGTATGTATGTGTTGGGAACTTTCGCTTTTGTCTGTCTGTGTGTGTGTGTGTGTTAAACAAGTTACAGAATATACACAAGGAAACATGAACCTGAAAATTCCCAAGCCTTTCATTATCCTGTGCATTCCACCACTTTTCGTGCATTTACCCTTGACATTAAGGTTTTGAAATATCCTCTCTGAGACATTACTGGCTTTGATGGAGTGTCCAACAGTGGGCCACTTCCTGGGAATTTCACAATACATCAGACCTGCAGAATGGAGGCTAGTACATAGGCGTGGGAACGGATTTTTGGCAGGTGATGCAGTTTTAATATACACATTGTGCACGTGCAAAGCAGGCATCAGAGAATTGTTTAGGCAAATGATTATTAAAATAGGTATGTATGTATTGTTTAATACTACACTAAAAAGAGATAGGCAATCATAAACTGGCTTTTGCTACTGATAAATTAATTTTTTTCTTAATGCATGGGAAACCCGAATTCTGGAAATGTTGGGACGTTTTTTAAATTTGAATAAAATGAAAATAAAAAATTTCAAATCCCATGAGCCAATATTTTATTCCCAATAGAACACAGATGTTTAACAACAAATGTTTAAACTGAGAAATTTTACAATTTTATGCACAAAATGAGCTCATTTCAAATTTGATGCCTGCTACAGGTCTCAAAATAGTTGGGACGGGGGCATGTTTACCATGGTGTAGCATCTCCTCTTCTTTTCAAAACAGTTTGAAGACGTCTGGGCATCGAGGTTATGAGTTTCTGGAGTTTTGGTGTTGGAATTTGGTCCCATTCTTGCCTGATATAGGTTTCCAGCTGCTGAAGAGTTCGTGGTCGTCTTTGACGTATTTTTCATTTAATGATGCGCCAAATGTTCTCTATAGGTGAAAGATCTGGACTGCAGGCAGGCCAATTCAGCACCCGGACTCTTCTACTACGAAGCCATGCTGTTGTAATAGCTGCAGTATGTGGTTTTGCATTGTCCTGCTGAAATACACAAGGCCTTCCCTGAAATAGACATTGTCTGGAGGGGAGCATATGTTGCTCTAAAACCTTTATATACCTTTCAGCATTCATAGTGCCTTCCAAAACATGCAAGCTGCCCATACCGTATGCACTTATGCACCCCCATACCATCAGAGATGCTGGCTTTTGAACTGAACGCTGATAACACGCTGGAAGGTCTCCCTCCTCTTTAGCCCGGAGGACACAGCATCCGTGATTTCCAACAAGAATGTCAAATTTGGACTCATCTGACCATAGAACACTTTTCCACTTTGAAACAGTCCATTTTAAATGAGCCTTGGCCCACAGGACACGATGGTGCTTCTGGACCATGTTCACATATGGCTTCCTTTTTGCATGATAGAGCTTTAGTTGGCATCTGCAGATGTCACAGCAGATTGTGTTTACTGACAGTGATTTCTGGAAGTATTCCTGGGCTCATTTAGTAATGTCAATGCCAGAATCATGCCGATGTCGTCTGAGGGCCCGAAGACCACGGGCTTCCAACAAAGGTCTTTGGCCTTGTCCCTTACGCACAGAGATTTCTCCAGTTTCTATGAATCTTTTGATGATGTTATGCACTGTAGATATTTGCAAAGCCTTTGCAATTTGACATTGAAGAACGTTGTTTTTAAAGTATTCCACAATCTTTTTACGCACTCTTTCACAGATTGGAGAGCCTCTGCCCATCTTTACTTCTGAGAGACTCTGCCTCTCTAAGACATCCCTTTTATAGCTAATCATGTTACAGACCTAATGTCAATTAACTTAATTAGTTACTAGATGTTCTCCCAGCTGAATATTTTCAAAATTTCTTGCTTTTTCAGCCCTTTGTTGCCACCGTCCCAACTATTTTGAGACCTGTAGCAGGCATCAAATTTGAAATGAGCTCATTTTGTGCATAAAATTGTAAAATTTATCAGTTTAAACATTTGTTATGTTATCTATGTTCTATTGTGATTAAAATATTGGCTCATGTGATTTGAAATTCTTTTAGTTTTCATTTTATTCAAATTTAAAGAATTTCCCAACATTTCTGGAATTCGGGTTGTAACTAGACTTGATGTAAACGCATAAATGTCCATTAACGTTATTTTATTGGCCAGGTAATCTAACATGTTCCTCCTGGGATATGTTCATGTGTGTTCACCTTAAAAATGTTACATACACTATAAGGACAAAAGTATTGGGACACCTGACCATTGCACCCACAGGGATTTTAATGACATTGCATTCTAAATATAAAGACATTAATATGATGTTGGTCCCCCTTTTGGAGCAATAACAGCTTCCACTCTTCTTGGAAGGCTTTCCAGAATGTTTTGGAGCGTTTCTCTGGGAATTGTTGCTAATTCATCTAGTAGAGTATTTGTGAGGTCAGGCACTGATGTTGGACAAAAGCTCTGGCTCGCAATCTCCAATCCAGTTCACACCCAAAGGTGTTCAGTGGGTTTGAGCTCAGGGCTTTGTATGGACCAGTCAAGTTCTTCCACACCTCTTCCACCCTCAACTCATCCAACATGTCTTTATGGACCTTGGTAGAATTGCAACTTCCCACAAATTCGAAGCATAGCATTGTATAGCATTGTCTATTGTCTTGATATGTTGGAGCATTATAACTTCCATTCACTGGAAGTTAGGAGCCTAGCCCAACCCTGAAAAACAGCCCCATACCATTATCCCTCCTCCACCTGAATTTTAGACTTGGCACAGTGCAGTAATGAAGGTAACATTATCCTGGTATGCACCAAACTGCGCCAGACTCACCTCAGAAAGCCCAATAGAGAAGTGGATTCTTCACTCCACAAAATAGGTTTCCACTGCTTCAGAGTCCAGTGGTTACTTGTTTTGCACCATTCCATCCGATGCTTGGTAGTGCGCCCGCTTCCCATGCTGACGACTCTGGTTCAAATCCCACTCAAAGTGGGGTGGTTAGGACCGGAGTGGTTACATTGGTGCCATGACCCAGATAAGAGTGAAGTTTAGGGGAACGTGTGTAACAGAGGCCAGTTGATAATTGCTATGCAGGTAAACCTCACTCCCCTGATCTCAAGAGGTGCACTAGCGACTGATGCTAGAGGCTGTGGTTTTTAACGTCCTTGTTAGCGCACCCACCTCCCATGCCGGTGACCTGGGTTTGAGTCCCACTCCGAGCGGGGCAGTTAGGACTGGAGGGGCCACACTTGGCATTGTACTTGGTGATGTGAGGCTTGTATGCAGCTGCTCAGCCATGGAAACCCATTCCATGAAGCTGCCACCACACAGTTTATGTGATGATATTAATACCAGTGGCCAGTGGCCAGCAACTTTTATGCACCATGTTCTAGTGCTTTAGATTTTGAGACCAGTCTCTGTCTCTGGTCATATTTATTTTTCCATCATATTTCTATATTCAAAATTGTATTTTTAAAACATTGAGCTCAACAATATTTATGTAGTTGTAATTGTATCAATTCAGATGTTGTTACTGATTTCATTTGATTGGTAACGTCTCCTCCGCGTCACTGTAGTGCCATTTTGGAGAGTATCCACTGAACGCAAACTGCGTATGCTGTTCTGTGTCAGCTGTGCCACACGGATACGTCTTCTACGTTTATTTACGCTTTGATTTGAGTGAAAACATGTGGTGCGGCTGACACAGAACAGCGTATGCTATTTGCGTCCAGCGGATATTCTCCAAAATGGCGCTACGCTGATGCAGATGAGACGAATTGTTGAATTAAGTCGTTATTTTTATTTTCTTCGCATACAAAAAGTATTCTCGTCACTTCATAAAGTTCAGATTGAACCACTGATGGCAGATGGACTATTTTGACAATGCCTTTCATACTTTTCTGGGCCTTGACAGTGTTATTTACTTGGCAGTCAATGGGACAGTCACAAGCCTCCTGGTTTTCATCCAAAATATCTTAAATTGTGTTTCGAAGATTGTGTTTTTACGGGTTTGGAATGACATGGGGTAAGTGATTAATGACCAAATTTTCATTTTGAGGTGGAGTAACCCTTTAACTGTCTTATAATTGAATTTATTAATTGAATATAAGACATTTCTCAGGCAGTAAATGAAGATTCGGTTTAGTCTTGATCTTGACTTAGTCTCCCACTTCCCAGGTTTTTTATTGCTCTTGGTCTCAACACACTCTAATTTTGGATCTCGGTTTCGGTGGTCTTAACTGCAACACCACCATGTGCCTCAGCACTCAGTGATCCCGCTCTGTGACTTTAAGTGGTCTTCTGCTTACTGGCCGAGTCATTGCTGTTCCTAAATTCTTCCACTTTCCAGTAATACCACTTACAGTTGACTGTGGAATATGAAATTTCATATTTAGACCAAGTCCACTGAGAATTGACATTGTATTTACTTATACTGTAGTTGTGAGTCTTAAAATGTTCTGTTCACACAGGAGCTTACAATGGAGGCTTGAATACGGTCTGTATGAGTGTAACGGATGCCAGCTGGTGAGCACTGTGCAGGAAAATCTTACTCCCCTGATCTGATGCTGTCTTTAGTGTCCTTGCTAGTGCGTCCGCCTCCCAGGCCAGTGACCTGGGTTTGAGTCCCGCTCAGTGCAGGGCACTTATGAACGTCCAATGAAGGTCTGTATGAACGTCCAACTGAAGTCAAGCCATATTCTATTTGTGACACACAACTCATATCTGCATCTCTGTAAGTTACCGAAACCACACAAGAAAACCCGCAACAGACTAGACGTGTATGTGCAGAGTAGAGCGGCTCTCTCACACTGTATGACGTGACTGACAAGTAGTTGTCCAGAACAGTTCCGTTCCAAACAGGGTAACCAAACAATTAATGGACCCCATTGACTTCCATAACATCAACTGGGGACCATCAACTGTTTGGTTACATTCTTCAAAAAAATCTTCTTTTGTGTATGGCAGAAGAAATAAATTCATGCAACTTGAGGGTGAAGAATTTTCATTTTTGGGTCAATTATCCTGTTAATGCTGTTACGTCAGTTTTGGGCATTACACCCTGCTATGTAGGCGGAGTCAATTTGCAAGCTGGACCCGCTTCTTCACCACACCAGAATTTTTAATGGTTTTAAAACTTTAATGGTGTTAACAGCACCCCCGAATGAGTTATTGCAATAAAATATCAAATAATATTTTATGATCAAAATCAAATCGTTGATATTGTTATCCATTCTTGCTCACTAGGTTGGTTTCAAAACACTCACCTATGAGGAAGTATGATGAAATCATGAGTTAAACTATCACTGATTGGGTTGTTCTGACTAACCCTTTATGATGTTAAAACAAACATTGTACATGCTTATTGTGAAATAATCAGAAACAAGCTTAAGAGAAATAAAATCTTGATTTTATTTGAAAACAAACATACATATCTCTTGTATGGAAAAAGATAAATTAATATATAGCAAAATACATTAAATTCATATTTTTTAAACTTGGTGTGTTAATGCTTTTATAATGCATTTACTTTGTAGTGGTCTGGCTTGAGATGTTTAGCCCAAGTCAGCCACAACAACAGCCACAAATGTGACCTTACAACACATAGCATGAAAGCACAGTTTCCATGCCATTCATAAAAATCTATATAGCATACAATAAATATCTCAAATAAATAAGTTCATAATAAATAATGCTTTGAATATTAAAAAAAATAGATGGCAATACTGCAGAGGAGAGTTTCAGAGTCATATTCTTGCATGGCAGGATTCAAAGAGGTAGTGGAAGAGAATAATCGTCTCTCCGACTGCTTTGTTACGAGTTTTCTGAAGAATAAAAATAATTTGTATTAAAGGCATGCAGAAGAACACACTTAATATAGATTGATAAATTTACACTGAATGAAAATATCAACTTACCTCATATTCATGTTCACTGGCAGTTTTATAGTTCTTCTCGAATTCCTTAACATGCACATGGTCTGCAAAGTCGACGCTTTCCTGTAAAAACATAATGTTTAAGTACAAAGCACATAGCGGCTGGTCAGCTGATTGAAATGATTACGTTTTCAAACACTTACACATTGTAGCTTCAAAACGTGTGCGATCCTCTGCAGGTCAGACCTCACAAAACGAATATGTGGGTATTTCTTATCAACATGCTCATCTGCGTGCAAGATGTGCTTTAGATAGTAATTCAGGATCATGGCGTTGACACAACAAGAATTCTCTTCCTGGAACAGAGATGATCATAATTTACATTAATGCCACTTTAATGCCATAGTAGTTACTACTACACTGTTAAAAAAAAAAGTTGTAAATACAACAAAGATTACTGGAGTATGTTTTACAAGAAAATACAATTTTTGTTTTTCTACTTCAAAATTTTGCTTGTTTCTTTGCAATTAATTGTGACATTTACTAGCAATTCCGAAGTGAAATTTGTTTCACCACCAGTAAGAAATGTAGTTGAAATCCAATCAAATCAAATGTGAATATTTATTTGATTAGTCACTAGTACATATTCCATTGCTACAAATATCTGTTCTGTTGTTATTGTTAACTTATTGTGAATTTGTATTGAATTATAGATTATGGTTCCTTTCAGTTCTATTTATTACAACATATTAGTGTCAAAAAATATTTCCTAATGAATAAATGATGACTTTAGTAGCAAGTATTAGCATGTAAAGTAGCAATGGTTATTGAACAGATACTACATACTCCAAAAGTCACTCAAAAATAATCAAACAAACAAATATTGATACTAATCACTATTGGAAAAAGTGCAACTAGCTTTCAGGAAAAAGGCACAAACCTGTCACTGGGGTGGTACCCTACTACTGATATGTAGGTACTAATACGGTAAAGAAATTGCAAAGATGTACCTTTAAGCTTTTGTACCACTACAGTGACAGGTTTGTATTTTGGTTATTATTTAAATAACATACTTTTAGCATAACCTCGGAGAACACTGGAAGCAGTCTGGTTTCGTGGTCTGTATCTTCCATCTGTGCCTGTGAGGGTTAATAAGCATAAATGTTATACATTGTACTTTCAATAAACAAAATGATTGTTGATCTTTCATGTATATAGAATATAGGCTACATTGCAGCTGAATCAACTAAACGTACATGTTTAGTCATCGTGAAGAGGTCGTTCCAGGTGACGGAGCTGTCTAAAGGCTTGGGGCGCGGGCGAGAGAGGTGCATCGCCTGGCCGCGCAGAAAACAGCAGCAGCACATCACAGCAAGCAGAGTTAGGAACTTCATCCTGCAGGCAGACGTGTGGATTCACTGATGTTTCCTCTTAGGTAGACTGTTGTTCCTCGCAGACGAGATTTGGAGTGCATGTTGTGACTCTAGGGCTTTTATATTCTCCTTCTTTGTCCTAGTTATTACTACTACGTCACTGTGGTATCGTCTCTTTACCTTTGGCGTAATCCCCCAACCTCTGCACCTGAGTTTATCAGGTCAAGCGGATCTCTGAGTAACCGTGCATGCTTCATATTCGCTGACTGTTATGATTGCATCGGAAATTCGCACAGCATATTTTCTGACAGAAATAAAGCTGCCAATAATTACTGCAATAAGGACATATGACTGATGAAGATGTCTGAAGTGGACAGAGTAACTACTTCCTGTGAATTCCCCGCTCTGGTGAATATTATTAATTAGTGCTCGACAAAAATAACGCCTTTATTATGCAGGCTAGTTCTTTCCATTTAACGCTGCTAGGAGACCTTGCAATTACCCTTTTCCTGGTCAGCATGTTCATATAAGTTTGAAAGCTGCAGCTGACAGGAAAATTATTACATCATAAAGCAAATAGTGTTGAAAATTCTGTGTTTGGGGAAGCTGTCGACGCCTGTGAGGGGCACAATAAAGAAGGATCACCGAACGCTTGTCTTCATTACGTCAAACTAGATAATACATGTTGCCGACATTGACATAAAAGGTCCGTATAATTATGAATTTATTGAAGTTGTGTAATTTACTGACGTCAAACACAAACCTCAAGAACATTATTGATGCAAAAGTGTTATTTAATAAAACGATTCTATTAACATTGTAACAAAAAACATATTAAAATGAAACTTACTAAAACAATCGAATGGTTAATATTATTGGAAAAAAATAATGTGAAGCCATGTTATAATCTCTCACCAATAAATGTGTATCAATTTTCTAATACTGTCTAATTCTATACATTTTATTTAAGGGAAAAATTGAGGCTATGTTGATGCAGTCAAATGTTGAGTCATATGTTGATTCAGTAGTGGCTGGATTTGTTGAGTTCATTCAGTAAATCATTAGACTGATTCAAGCCAGTAAAACATTTCGGAACGATTCATTTCAAGAGTCATTTCGGACTAAACACGTCACGCTGGACGCTGTATGTTTTTTTTTTTTTTTTTTTTTTTTCATGTATGTAGCCTAAAATGCTGAGTACTGTTACGAGACATTTATGGTAGCCTACTTCATGTCAGAAATATGTAAGTTGTGGCTAGCAATTAAATTGTTAATGTTGCAACATTGGATGCCGTGAACGCACCATTTTCTTTGTGCGATCTCTGATGTAGTTGAGCCTGAACATAACGCTATTGTGGATTTATTGTGTTCAACTGCTCACTCTAGAGCTACTAAATATTACTTTTATCAGATATAATTCAAAGAGAAAAAGTACACATCTTTGTTTCTATCATTGTACAAAAATATTTTTATTACTTTTTTGCAGACTGAGTTATAGTGTTTACTTAGCAAAATCATTCGTAGGCCTACTGAATGCACAATATTGGTCTAGTTATATTAAAATTTGAGTAAATAAAATAAATTACAAATCTCTTTTCATTTTAAATACCAGACTATCAAAAACAAAAATCACACAAAAACAAATCAGTGAAAGATTTTAAAAATGTGAGAAAGAAATGTACATGTTTACATCCTGAGAAATTAATGGCCATTTTTCAGTCTATACACAACTGATTAATGGGCTTTGACACATTAGCTCTTTCCCCAGAATTCCTCCGTCCTTCTCTGAGCGCGACCCAAGAGTTCAGAGGCCATGGAGCATGAGGCTGCTGATCTAGATGAGATCTGAGACATCTTATCATCTGGATTTAATAAGAAAGAGAGATTAATATATGTTACTATTTTAGATATTTTAAGATACTGCTGTTCCATAAATGAGTAACTGCACAAACAGTGCAGACATAAAATCAATGAAACCAGTGATTTGAAAAGCATTAGCTGTTCTTGATATGTGCACCACATCAAAGCACACGTTTGTTTCATTCCTGTTCCTACCAAAACTGCTAGACAGACATAAAAGTATGAAGTAACTCTCACTAACTGCTTATGGCTGCTAATATCTGCTAATATTAAGAAGGTGATTTTACCATAATCTGACACACAGGAAGATTCAGCTTCAGGAAACACAAACAGCTCTGGCCGAAAAATTCCCAGGTTACCTGCAATTGACACAAAGAGGATGATGTGATTGTGTAGTGAATGAATTACATAAATGAACGTAACACAATAGGCTGTGAAACTTAATCACGTAATTTCCACTTTATACAGTGTACATTTTGTCACGTAATATTTAAATTAACTGGTTATGTAAATCAGCAATTATTAAGGATCAGATTATGTAATTCAAATAACTGCATTTTCACCTTTTACAATGTTTATACTGTCACCAGGTTACCTTTAATGCTGTATATGTATTACTGAATAATACTCAGATATATGTGCTCTCTTATGCTCTCCAAGGCTGCATTTATTTGATCAACAATTCAATAAAAATATTCATATTGTAAAATATGATTACAATTTAAAATAAGTGTTTTCTGTTTTCTTTTTTTCCAGTGTAATTTATTTCTTTGATGGTAAAGTTATTACTCCAGTCACAAGATCCTTCAGAAATCATTCTAATACGCTTAAGATACATTATATATATATATATATATATATATATATATATATATATATTATCACAGATGAAAACACGCTGCTTAATGGGTTTTTTTGTGTGTGTATGGAATCATTGATACATTCTGATACATTTTGAGGATTCTTTGAAGTTCAAAAGCACAGCATTTATTTGAAATAGAAAGAATCTTTTGTAAATAGGTAGAATCTTTGGTAGAAATTATAAATCTTTTTAATATCACTTCAGACCAGTCTAATCCATCCTTGATGAATAAAAATATTAATTTCTTTAAAAATTACTTTTGAGAAATAGTATATATTGAAACTTTGGTGTGTATAATAGTTTTTTTTTTTAATTAGAAGAACTAATAAAAATCAAATGCTTTTTGAGGCGTAAATGCAATAATCAAATTATGTTAATCCTCTTCAATTGTCGTAACTATGAAGCATGTAGGTATTAAATCAATCAATAGGTGCATCAGCTGCATTTGATAGAAGTTAATTAATCATTTGAAATAAATGACTCCTGGGACAAAGGAAAATCTGACCAGTTAGCATGAGGACTTGAATAAGTGTAGTGGTATCAAAATAATGCACTGACGTTAGTGGAAAAAAAAAAAAAACACACATTAAAAAGAAGACAGGAGACTGACCTAGATTATTCTCCCCCTATTGCTAGCGGTAACCTAACCTCCCTCTACTCCTTCTGCTGGTAAATGACTCAGTCACGTTTCAATTGCGTGCTTATAGTGTGGCGGCTGTTCTTCCCTTGTATGGATTGATGATCTTCAATCAAATAAAGCGATATTTTTGTAGCGCAAACTAAAATGTTCGCTTCTAATGTGCATAAACGACTTCAGGCTCGGTGTGAATTCATAAAAGCTGCAACTGTTAGGCCTTTCATAATCAAATCCCCATGGCTGCAACCAGATCTATGTAAGTGGATGCTGAAAGGAACCGTACCATTATGCTGAAATTCCGGGTTTCTCATTGTGCCCTGTATCCTGTTGGCAGGTGGAGGGACAGCAGCTTTGTAACGGTGGCTGGTCTGTTGTTTTTGCGATGGCTTGGGTTGTCTTAGATTTGTGGAGTAGTTTTCCGCCTCCTCCTCAGACCAGGCATCTTCTTGCATGGGAAGTGGATCTACGGTGGTCAGGCCAGCGGCTGGCGAGGAACGTGGCAAGCTTCCACTCTCAGCCTTTGCAATACAATGGAGTTTAAAATCTGAAGACATAATGTGTGACATAATATTGCACTTTTGACCTAAGACTCATGTACCTTACTATGTGGCCGCTGTGGAGAGCCAACTATGATATGTTTGTAAGGAGAGTGAGGTTTTCCTAAAGGTGGCTCACTCCTCCTAACTCTCCTGGAGGAATGTTTGATATTCGGAGGAGAGACCAGCAAAGCTCCTCCTATTAAAAATTAGAAACAATTTTAAATAAAATAAATCATGTTATAATAAATACTATAAATTATCTATAGTTCATGTTTTGATTGCTAGCTTTTTCTAATAAACAAGAGGCTTGGCGTCGGTTGTTCTGACTGCAAACCTTTCAATCATAGTGAAACTGTTGTGAGATGCCAAAAGTATAGGTTCAAAGTGACAAACAGATGCACCATCTGCACAGGAAACCACAGCTGTCTGTAAATCTAGGAGGTTTGATACCAGTGGCTGGAGTGGTCCGATCATGGTGTGTTCTTTGTACAGTCTGCATGGTCCTGAGTTTGGGTGTTGGCAATCTGCCCCTGTAAATGGAATCTCCAGACCCGTCCACCACTGATGATGACTCAGTTTCCAACGCGTGCAACCTAGAAAAGTTATGCGAAATGTCGAAATGGAAAACTGTCACGGCATGGGCAGAAACATTTTTGTACATAAGAGTACATGAGGGAATAATTCAACTTTATAAATCAAAAATAATAATGTAATTTTTTATATTTGTGTAACTATGTGTCTATTTGCCTCTTTATAATGACTCGGTATTGTATTCTTCAGTTGTAAGTAGCTCTGGATAAAAGTGTCTGCTAAATTAATAAATGTATGCCCATTTCTTTAAATTGTAATTAACTTCCTATTCAAGTTCCAATTCAACTCACAGCCAACTCAATTCAAATTTCAACTCATGAATAGAGCAGAATTCTTCCTATTCTGACTTTTGCCTGACACTGACACCATCATGTTGGTTCTACTGTTGGCAGGTTCTCTTATCTCAAAAGCATCTGAGGTCACATTTCAGAAGAACAAAAAGCACATACCTTTCATTTCTCTCCTTCATGTCCCCATGCTTATCTTTTGGATTCCCCTCATTTTTTTCAACTGTTAGCTTCTCCTCCTCCTCTCTATCTCCAAGTCCCTCTTCTTCATCCCAGGCCAACTTTCTCTGCACAGGGAGGGTGGAGTCTTCATGAAGACCAGCCTCTCCAGGAGAGCTAGCTGCCACAGAAGCAGAAGGCCCAGGGCTCGAGCTTCCCCTGACACTGGCAGTCCTAAAGAGACACGCCAAAGACACCAGGTCATTGTTAAAAGAAAGTTCTTTTTGGATTTGTTAACTAAATTAGACAAATTTTGATGGTCGAGCTCTGCTCACCTGGCCAGGTCCAGAGCCTCAATGATAGGGCTGCTACTAGTGCTTCTGCAGGCCTCAGATTCAATGAAGGATGAGGAAGAGGTGCCACTGGAAGGCTCCCACATCCAGTTGTGTTCCGACAGGATCTGATTCAGGTGTTGCCGAGAAAAATGACTTCCCCAGGCCCTCTTCCTATAGGCCTCAGCTTTCTCACGTAACTCTTGCACCTGAGGAAAAACAGTACAACTTTAGAGTTGTGAATAATAAATAAGAGCCTGGAAAAAATAAGACTAGACTGCAGATAATATGTTAGGCAAGAAGATTGATAATTCATTGAAGGCACGGACAAAACACTTTTCAGGCCTCAACGATAAAGAATAAGGATGTCCCATTGACCCATTTAAATTTTGGGCCAGTTGATGGAATGGGTTAAAAATCATATTTTACTTACAATAAAAAACTATAAATTAAAAAAAATAAAAATAATACATATATATATATATATATATATATACACACACACACACACATTTTCACTTCCTTTGTAAAGACACATTCAAAAACAAAAATACATACAATACAAAAATATGATTGTAAAGATTATTTAATATAAATTTTTGTGGTGATAAAATTTATTGTTGAGCCCTGATATTGTCCTTATTTATTTATTATTGAATCAGCATAAATTCACATCATGCAACATTGTCACATCCGCTTCGAAACCCGTATAGAGTATGTGTAAATGTGAAGGCAGTCATGCTCTGCTCCTAAAGAGCTGACTCAGAAAGACACTCTTGTCCCATATGGCAAGTCTTGCATGAAGGTTTTGCTGGAGACGCATTGAAGCACACTTGACACCATAACCTAAAATGAAGTACTTCTGTTTTACAGAAGTTACTTTCTTCTTACAGGGTCAGCATGTAACAAAAACTGCTTTGAAGTCTTTATAAAGTTTACATTCTAGCCAACAAATTTTAAGCACTTACACATTAAAGTAAAGAGTTGGGCACTGAATTTACTGTCATGACGGATGCTGAACATGTTAAAACAAAGAAATCAGATCAAATTATTTACTAAGCAGCAAAAGAGCACGTGAAATTTACAATTACAGTGTGACACTTATAGAGATTGGGGGGAAAACACGATGAGAGTTAACTAATAGCTTAACACCTAATTAATCAGTTATGTAATACTACAAAAATTAATGGGACATCTTTTTAAAAAAAAAATTTTGTCCCCCTCTATGTCACTTATTCTGTATTATTGGCTCCTCTGATAGATAATATATTTGTCACAGATAAAATGAATGAATGAATAAATAAATAACCTCAGTTACACTTTAGTATAAGGACCAATTGCTACTGTATGTCACTTTTAACTAGTTGCTTATTAGCATGCCTATTACTAACATATTGGCTGTTTATTAGTACTTATAATGCACATATTCTGCATGACCATGTTCTACAGCCCTAATCCTACTCAATACCTAAACTTAACAACTATCTTACTAATTATTAATAAGCAGCACTTTGGGAGTTTATTGAGGTAAAAGTCATAGTTAATGGTTTGAGAATTGGACCTTAAAATAAAGTGTGACCATAACTTCTCCTTAACGAATATATGTAAAATTAGGTGGTTTTTTTTTTTACTTTTATTTCTAAGTTATACCTAATCATTTATCGATGCTTTTATATAATCAGTGAAAGGGCCAAAAGTAAATACAGGATTACCAGACAACTGAAAGCAAAAAAAAATCAACCAACAAAACCACAGAGAACTTCAAAGTTCCATATATGCTGACAGATAACATCTTGTTGACTGATCCACCACATCCACACAAACACAGATTGAACACACACACACAGACAGTTCTTCAAGAATAGGTCCACCGAGATACCACCATATAGTCGAACTTTGAATGATGTCATACAGTACATTTTGTGAGAACAGACACACACATAAGCAAATGAAGGTCTCTCTTGAGACAGCAGCGGCAGTGAGAGGATGGATGTAACAGGCGGAACAGTTACCTCATGATACCACTCGTGAAAACCTTCACACTCCTGTAAGATTAATAATACAGACCAGTAATTAGAGAGACTACCTTTCTGTTTGCTAACAGCTCTTCCACTTTAACCCATCACAGCTCAAGCTTTCATGCAATGTGGTGTCAGAATTGCTCCTGAATTAAGACCTCATTATATCTGGTCTTTTATTAATTGCTGTCTTTTAAGTCACCCCTTGTGTACATTAATTGAATGTTATTTAACTTAAGGTGTATAAATACATAAACAATAAAACATATAAAAAAAACTTTATCTTTGAAATGTATTGGACATTCATCTCCAGTCTTGTTAAATGCAGTATATGTAATTTAAATTAACATCTAAAAATGAGTTATTCCTTTGATTCAATAGTTGATATTCATTAAATTATTCTCTCTTTTTTTTTCAAATTTATATTTTAGGCCATTTCAGAATCAAAGGCTATTGCGTGGGAAGATCAAAATCATTTTAAATAAAAGAGGCGGTTAAATTCATTCATGAATATTATTTATATAACTGGATTAATAGATATTCATTAAATTCATTATTTTATTTTTTTATTTACTTATTTTAACATTTAGCATTTTTTATGCCATATATGATATGACCCTGGACCACAAAACCAGTCTTAAGTCGCTGGGGTATATTTGTAGCAATAGCCAAAAATACATTCTATGGGTCAAAATTATTGATTTTTCTTTTATTCCAAAAATCATTAGGATATTAAGTAAAGATCATGTTCCATGAAGATATTTTGTAAATTTCCTACTGTAAATATATCAAAACTTCATTTTTGATTAGTAATAGGCATTGCTAAAAACTTCATTTGGACAATTTTAAGGCAAATTTTCTCAATATTTTGATTTTTTTGCACCCTCAGATTCCAGATTTTCAAATAGTTTTATCTCGGCCAAATATTGTCCTATCCTAACAAACCATACATCAATGGAAAGCTTATTTATTCAGGTTTCAGCTAATATATAAATCTCAATTTCAAAAAATTGACCCTTATGACTGGTTTTGTGGTCCAGGGTCACATATGAGAATAAAATGCTATTTTCTGTGGATTTTTCCCATAGATTTTTTCTTTTTCCAGAAGCTCACCTCCTCCTTTGCAGTTTTGATCTTCGCCCATGCTCCATCTCTGTAACTATACTGGAGGGGAGAACGAAAGTTGGATCTGTACTCAGTTTTCCCTTTCCTGTCAGGCAGACAAAGTGGGACACTGGTAAATACTTTTGTGGAATTTGTGGAAAAAATCTAAACGTAACCTGATGTATATCATATGGACTTCAAAATATATATGTGCTGCTGATGCGAAATGTGTGAAACAGGCCTTGTGAGTTTTGTTTCTGTATTTTTTCCCAGTCCTGTACAAAAAAAAAAAAATACAACAGTCACCTCATAACCTTGGGCGAAGGGTCTCTCAGGGCACAGGGTGACCTCACTTCCTGTTGCTGTCGCTGGGTAACTTCCTCTTCGGGGCTTGACTTTCTGCTCTGTTGTTGCTCCTTCTTCTTCTTGTTCCTCTTACTCTGGCATTGTGGGCATTTAGGCAAAAAGCACACAGCAAACCACGTCAAAGGTGTAAAAATTTTCTTAATGTATACTTCCTTACTATACAATGAGAACTATACATATAGAATGTGTGAAAAATTACGAGGAACTAACACGTTAGTGAAACTGGTTTAACCAGCTCCATAGTTATGCAGTCATATTTGGAAAGTCTGTGTCTATTGATGTATGTGACAAAGCTGAATGTAGATATTTCTGTGTACCTTCTCTAGGGTTGTGTTGTTCTCTGCATCAAGCCGCGGGACCTCAATTTGTTCAACATCTCGCCTCAAGCGTGGTGGTCTGGGAGGAGGTGATCCTTTGAAACTTCTCTTGTACTCACTCTCCATAATTACTGGGTTTGATTTGAAGGGTGGGATGGCTCTGTTGTTACTGTACAGCATCTAAAACAGACATGAAATAATCCAAAACAAAAAAGGTGCAATGACCCTGATGACTATGGCATTCTGATAACAAGATACTACTTGCTCTCTAAATATAATTATTATTATTTTAATAAAACGTATTTTCAATATATATATATATATATATATATATATATATATATATATATATATATATGTGTGTGTGTGTGTGTGTGTGTGTGTATATTCTTAAGTAAGCATGCAAAACTCTATACTGCCATCTACTGGATAAGGGATTTTTATTGGTATGAAAGAAAATGCACTCAAAAATACACAGTAATTAATTTCTCTAAATATAAGAAACACATCAGGTGACAAAAAGTATGTCAGATAATCTGGCCATGAAATACAAGGACCTGATGAAAACCAATGTGTGATGTTAAAAATAATTTTGAATTAGGACAATGCTCATAAAAATGCAGTAAAGCACCTCATGTGCAGCTAGCAGGGGCGAATCAGCCACAGGCGTTTTCCACATGAACTGTCTCTGGTACTCAGAGCTCAAACGGCCATTCCTCTGTCGCTCCGATTTCAGTCCCGCTCGTTTCCTTAGCACATGGTTAATCTAATAGAAAACATAAGCTCTGAATAACTGTAGCTGCAGTAATGCACCTAATAATACAATTCTATTTGTTATACATTAATTACAGTGTTATAAATGTATTTGAAAAAAAATTACATGTTTATAATGTGTGTGGGGGGGGGGTGGAGGTTGTGTGCTCATCCACTCATTCTGATCAGAGATTGTGTTTATTAAAAGGACTACATATGAACAGTACTACAAATGGGCCTCTTTAAATGTGTTGCTATTATTGTTATTCACTCACTTAAAACCAGACTCACTCCATTTAGTCTCTGTTGCTGCTGTTCTGCAGCAGTGGTGGATGTCTGAGCTGCTTGCTCCTCTGCTAGTAGTTGTTTGGATGGTGCACTGGTGCCCTCTGGTGGCACGGGGTCTCTTGGGGCAAGAGGGGTCACTACTCTTTCTACACTAGAGGCTCTGAGCACAGGTGTGACAGCTGGAGGTGTGACAGGCCTGCTCTTCACCTGACGCTGTTGAGATGGATCATGCCCTTCCCATCGGAAAGAACTGGATATCTGAGGTGGATAAAATGGCACTTTCCTTTTAGATATGAATTGGGGTTCCTGGGTAATTCCTTTAAATGCAAGAAAAAGATAAATCAATTCCATTAATTATTGTGTGATAATTATTTTCATTTTAAAAAGACATCTGTCGATACATCTATCTATCTATCTATCTATCTATCTATCTAGAGCTATTATCTGGCAATACCTATCAATCGTCTGACAATATCTATCTATCTATCTATCTATCTATCTATCTATCTGTCTGTCTGTCTGTCTATTTATATACCTATCACATACTTGACTGGTCAGAGCGCAGTCCTGCCAGTCGCATCCTGCGATGTGGAGAATCGCTTCTTGATCGTGTTGTTCGACCTTTGTATTTACTCCGATACTCGCTGATTCCCTATTAGAAGTGAAACACACAAAAAATAAGCACACTTTATAGCATAAGTATCGCACATTTTGCATTTGGTATGTTATACACTCTGCATTCACAGGAGAGGTCTAGGAAATGATCTGTGATTTATCAGAAAACCCACGCTTAATCCGTCCTTAATTAATAACTAGCCCTTAGGTGACAATTGGATAATCTTGATGCCTTTTAATCGGCGCACAAACTTCTTCAAGACATAACAGGAAGTATCGACGGTAACTTGTAAAGGGTTTACCGTTTAAGACGTTTCTTAATAAAACCACATAAAGTGTTCTGTAAGTGTATCTGTTTGTTTTCGGCAACGCGTAAGCTATATCGTACAAGGATTCGTATTAATGTATATTTAGTTACCTAAATGTAAACACTCAAAAATAAATCTCAAAACTGAAAGCATTTCTGCAGCCTGCAGCGCGCGCTCTCTGTTCCTCAAATGACGTCGTACGAGCGCGTGCACCTTAGATCTGTTATAAACAATTTCCAGTGGATGACAATTTAATTAACTTACCTTAAAACGGACAGGCATTCTGAGTCTGAGCCAGTGGTGACTAGTGCTCAGAGAGGTCCGTGAACAAAAGAAGTGTTTTTCTTACACGCTTGAGGTTAGATTCGGTTGCAGGCTTTGCTGTTACCTTGGTGAGGGCTGCAGCGTCCCACGATACGCGCATGCGCACGACCCTAAGCCGATTTGTTATGACGCTGTTCTACACTTTGTGTGTATGTGTATGTGTAGTGTAGTGTAATTTATTATGATACTCCCATTGTCTTTACAGCAAATTCGTTCTCACAAATAAAAGAAGTATTCTTTCAACTTAAAATGTTTACAAAAAGAGCTAACATTGCTATATATAGCGCACATGACGTGCTATTTTTTGTTTAAATTGTACTGAAATAGATTTAGGTCATGTCATTACTCATAATCTTTGATGTGATATTGTTGCTTTTGTCAAATGTAACACTCTGCCATTCTCAGTTCATTTGACGAACATTATATTTGGTATTTTGCTTCAGATTCTACAAAATATAAATATTTAAATTGTTTTTCTTGGCAAATTTTACATTCATGACTGCACATGCATAAACTGTAAACATAACTTCTCTGTCGTCTTGGAATAAATGAAAAATTACAAAAAAGCTATGTTCCTCTGCTTTTGGGTTCTTCATGTACAATTGTTCTTTATTACATCAGGTGTCATGGTCATGTTTTCCGCAATGAACATGTAATTAATGCTGCAATTAGTCTATTAATTTATTACAGTTACTTTTTATTACATCTGTTTGTTTGTTTATATTTGTTTGGGTTACACTTTATTTTAAGGTGTCCTTGTTACAGTGTAATTATACATTTACGTACTGAGTAATATTAATTAAGTACTTATGGTTAGGGTATATTTAGGGTATAGTACCATATAGTAGCCTACATTAACATGTATTACATGGTTAGACATGGGATTAGGGTTTGTCTTAGGGTTACTTGCATGTAATTATGCATAATTAAGTGTTATTATAATAGTATGTGCATGTAACGTGTAACAAGGACATCTTGAAATAAAGTGTTACCTTGTTTGTTTGCTTGTAGCTGATGATTATTGTGTTTAAACGGCAGATGCTTTTCTAAACAGTTTAGAAAAGAATCCCGTAATAAACATAAATACATTATAATTTCGCCACTACTACTACTTACTCAAATGTGTAGTTTAACTAGCTAGTGGCTTTAAATTACAAGTAGTGTAATGAATAGCTAAACAACAGCTACCTAAACCTTGAATCACATTTAACATTTAGGTAATCCAACAATTACAATTCGAGGCTGATAAGCCATTAATCACTTTTTCAAATAATGTTCAGTACAAGGATAGCAGCACCTTTCCACGAGAATTTGAGGGTCTCTCAAATTTGGGGACGTGGCAAGACTTACCCAATAAGACAATCCACTGGATGCACAACGACCTCGAGCGATTGTGAAGCCTCGGCGCTGATTGGTTTTCCGAAGTCCTGTAGCCAATCAAAAGAGAGCGCGATGAGTTCTGCGCATTTTTAAACAACGGTTTCCTATGCATCCGGGGTTTGTTGTGCTGAAGTGGCCCAATGGCAGTGGACGGACTCCACTGTTTGCGCTGTGATTGGACCGCTAGTCCAAAAAACGGTGTTGCACAGGGGTGTGCAGAGTAAACCAAAGACCCTGTATTGTGTCTGGGATTCTCGGCCTCGTATTAAATCTAGGTATGTTTGTATTTTATACACGTTTTGATACGCTTTTGCATGTTTGGTCTTTATTAATGTGATTGACCACTGCATTGACTGACCGTGTAACGTTTTAATGCCGACTCACTTAAAGGGACCATTAGTATTGAACGTTAAAGGGATAGTTTACCAAAATAATAATTTTTTTTGTCATCATTTGCTCATCCCAAAGTTGTTATAAATGTCTGTGACTTCCTTTGATCTGTGGAAACAAAACTACAACGTTTGAAGGCTGACAGCCCCAGTCACCCTTCACTTTCATTGCGTCTTGTTCCATACTATAAAAGTGAATGGTGACCATCTCATCTTAAATGTGTTGTAAGGTAACTTTTTGCCTGTGCTAGTGCTGCTCAGATTATCTGGATCATATCTGTCTTAATTTTTGTTTAACCAGTAATAAAGAGCTATTGTGTACTTTGAAAGGCAAGAACATCTTAACTGTTTCTTATACTGTAAGTAAGTCATAATGAAGCTGTTTATACATTTCTAATATCATATGTGACTTACTTCTGGTGTGACTGATTTCTGGCTGAATCTAAAATTATGTAATTATATTTTTTGTGCTAATTTTGTTAGTGGGTCTTGGACACTTGCCTTGGCTGTATTACTTGTCATTTTCACCTTTTTTATTTCCCCGGATTTATTTTTGTCCCATTCTCTGGAAATTTTTGTTCATGTCGACTGTTGACACTCTCATGTCAAAGATTCTTCCTGGTTTTTTGCCAGTCAGGATTGTTATCTTTCCCTTGTTTACACTGCCGTTCAAAAGTTTGGGGTCAGTATTTTTTTTTTTTTAAAGGAATTCTTTACACTTCAATTCATTTTATTCACCAAGGACATATTAAATTGACCTAAAGTGAGAGTAAAGACATTTATGATGTTGTAGAAGGTTTCTTCTTCAAATAGATACTGATTACTGAATCCTACTGAATACTGAATCCTGGTTTCCACAAAAATATTGAGCAGCACAACTGTTTTCAACATCGATAATAATACAGAACATTTCTTGAGCAGCAAATCAGCATATTAGAACAATTTCTGAAGGATCATGTGACACTGAAGACTAAAATAACGGCTGTTGGAAATTCAGCTTTGACATTACATGAATAAATGACATTGTAAAATATATTAAATTAGAAAACAGTTATTTTAAATTCTAATATTCTCACTGTTTACTGTATTTTTGATCCAATAAATGCATCCTTGGTGAGCATAAGAGACTTCTTTCAGAAACATTAAACAATCTTACCAACCCTAACTGTTGAACTGTAGTATGTCACACTTCTTACTTAAACATACACAGTGTTTACATTCACTGATTCAAACAGCCCTTGTTAACACATGACATTGGATTATTTAAATATTGCCACATCAGAAATTCCTGTGATCAGTATTTATTTTAGTTTAAAGGGATATGGTATGTATATATGTTAATATTTGTTCTCTTTTTCACCAGAGCTTATGCAATGAAGATGGAGATTAGGCCTCTGTTGATGTGCTTTGCTCTGTGCGTGGTCTACGCCACCAGCAAACCCACAGAGAAGAAGGACCGCGTCCACCATGATGCACCGCTGAGCAGCAAGGAGCATGACGACGGCACAAACTTTGACTATGACCACGATGCCTTCCTTGGGGAGGATGAAGCTAAGACGTTTGATGACCTGACCCCAGAGGAAAGCAAGAATAGGCTTGGGTAAGGATTGTGCTGAGTGTTAAGAGGAATTTAGCAGTGATTTTCAACATCAAGATGACCGGAAGTCATTAATTTTCATTGACAGTTAAATGTTTCAGTATGAAATAAATCATTCAGGGAAGACACACTCTTATAGTTCATTTCTGCACTTATGTGTTTGCTCTTTTTGTGCTGCCTTTCAGTAAAATTGTGGATAAGATCGATGCAGACGAGGATGGTTTTGTCACAGAGGCCGAGCTGAAAGCATGGATCAAAAAGGCTCAGAAGAAGTACATCTATGACAATGTGGAAAGACAGTGGAAGGATTTTGACATGAATAATGATGGCATGATCTCCTGGGACGAATACAAGAATGTCACATATGGCACCTACCTTGGTAAAAATGCAGTCTGTTTTTATAAACAAGGTTAAAGAATTGGTCACCCAAAAATGAAAATTCTGTCAACTTACTTAGTGCACAGTGCACTCAAGTTGTTCCAAACCTGTATGAATTTCCTTCCACCGTGGAACACCACTAGCATCACCAAGCAGAATTGCAAGAAGTACTTAAATAATCATTTGTTCTATCTGTGTTTTGTAGAGGATCCTGAGTCTGATGACGGCTACAACTACAAGCAGATGATGGCCAGAGATGAACGGCGCTTCAAAATGGCTGATGGAAATGGAGACCACATTGCTGACAAAGAGGAGTTCACTGCTTTCCTCCATCCTGAGGAATATGAACATATGAAAGACATTGTTGTGTTGGTGGGTCTGTTATTATTGGCATGTCAGTTCTATCCCAAGTTAAAGTTAATGTGAAACCTGTTTGTATCCCTCTGTAAACTGATGTACACTACTACTTAAAGCTGTAGGGTCGGTCATATTTTTTAAAGAAGTCTTTTATGCTCACCAAGGGCTGCTCTTATTTGATCAAAAATGCAGTAAAAACAGTAATATTCTGAAATATGATTACAATTTAAAATAACTGTCTGTAATTTAATATATTGTATAATAGAAGTTATTCCTGTGATGGTAAAGCTGAATTTTCAGCATCAGTACTTCTGTCTTTAGTGTCACATGATTCTTCAGAAATCATTCTAATATGTGACCCTGGAGCACAAAACCAGTCTTAAGTCGCTGGGGTATATTTTTAGCAATAGCCAAAAATGCATTGTATGGGTCAAAATTATCCATTTTTCTTTTATGCCAAAAATCATTAGGATATTAAGTAAAGATCATATTCCATGAAGATATTCAGTGAATTTCCTACCGCAAATATATCAAAACTTAATTTTTGATTAGTAATATGCATGGCTAAGAACTTCATTTGGACAACTTTAAAGGCGATTTTCTCAGTATTTTGATGTAGAAATCTCAATTTCTAAAAATTGACACTTATGACTGGTTTTGTGGTCCAGGGTCACATAATTATGCTGATTTGCTGCTCAAGAGTAATTTCGTTCTTTTCAATAATATAAACAGTTGTGCTACATAATACTTTTGTGGAAATCGTGATACTTTTTTTTTCAGGCCTCTTTAATGAATAGAAAGTTCACAACAAACAACATTTATTTGAAACAGAAATCAATAAGAATATACATTTACATTTAGTTATTTAGCAGACGCTTTTATACAAAGCAACTTACAAATGAGGACAATGGAAGCAATCAAAATTAACAAAAGAGCAATGATATGCAAGTGCTATAACAAGTTTTTTTTTTTTTTTTTTTAAAGAATAGAATTAGAATTGAGAGTGTTATTAGAGTTAGAGGGTCAAATAAAGATGGCTTATACATATATAATATCCTTGCTGAATAAAAGCATGAATTCCTTGCCAAAAAAGTTTGCCCCAACCGTTTGAATGTTAGTGTATAATTGTGGGAAAATGTGGTGACGTCAAATGAAAGGAAAGTTAAAGAAAACGTAAAATGACAAACGTTCCTTTCCTTTATCATGTGCACCGATGCATTTGGACAATAAGACCAGGAGCATGTATGAAGGACATTAACTGAATCATGTTGATTTTTAGATTTACTAGGCTTTGCCTGGCTTTTCTGTAACCTATTTCACTAATCTTTTAATTTTGTCATTAGGAAACTATGGAGGATATTGATAAGAATGGTGATGGTGTTATCGACCTGGAGGAGTATATTGGTGAGTGAAATACAGTGTTAGGTACATTTTAAATTGTAAACTCTCTTTAAAAAGAGATGTGCATTGCATAAAAATGCAAATTATAGCTTAACGTCGGCTGAATTTTCTTGAATATCAGGCGACATGTACAACCATGAGGATGAAATGGACGAGCCAGAATGGGTGGCGACGGAGCGAGAGCAGTTTTCAGAGTTTAGAGACAAGAACAAGGATGGGAAGATGGACAAAGAGGAGACCATGGACTGGATCCTGCCGGCCGACTACGACCACGCAGAAGCCGAAGCCAAGCATCTGGTGTACGAGTCTGACACGAACAAGGTGAGCGGACTTTAAAAACTTATTTTGTCTGCTTTTCGTAAGTTATAATTTAAATAATTTAATCAATTTCATCTTCCAGGATGGCAAACTCACCAAAGAGGAAATACTCAACAAGTACGATTTGTTTGTGGGAAGTCAAGCGACTGACTTTGGGGAGGCCTTAGTTCGACATGATGAGTTTTAATTCTTTTTTCTAGTATAAGAGATAATTACTTTTTAACTTGTTTTGGTAAGAGAATATAATTTATTTTATATTGCTTCATCATAATACAACACTCATTCATCAGATTTAGTTCACTTGATAGATTGTTTTCCCTTTTTGCACACGGAAATGCATTCCTAATGGAAATGACTTCCTAATTAGTTTTTTTTTTTTTAACTGTAAAGTGTGTTAGCACTGTTTGTTTGATCCGTCTTTGGAATCGTGGTCCATGTACAGCATTATTATTATTTCAATAACTGTTTATATTTGTTTTTTAATGAGAAGCGGTATATTCAGAGCTAGATTCAAGGCAGCTTTATAGCCTACTGTACCTGTTGCTACTGATCTATGATCAGCTCCCCCTGCTGTTTACAGGCCTGCTCATTAGGATACTGTAAGTACAGAAAGCCCTCAGATTGGCTTCTTCCCAGGGTTTATGCAAATAGGTATAAAATCCATGTATATTTTCACATGTATTTGTGAATTTGTATATCGTTTTATACATATAACCTTACATTTCTCTCCTGCGTGTAATTGTTCTGGCACAAACACTGACTTTAGAGCCATAGGTCATGATCTTCTCAAGGCAGTATCCCATTTTCTTTCAATATTTATTTAGAAAAAAAAAAGTGTTATTCTTTTGCACATCTATGAATTTCCAGATGTTTGAGTTCTTAGACTCCCTGAGACCTCAAATCGTTTTGGTTCAAAGGGTCCAATCAAACATGTTACCAAATAGTTTGCTGCTTTCATCTTCATTATTTAAAATACACTATCACTTAAATAAAGTTTGCTTTGTTACAAATGTAGCAACCTATTTTGAGGTCAATTAGTTGTCTATTGAATGCATTTTGTTTTTTCTTTATAAAATGTTTTACTGCCCAATGGTTTCAGGTGACCTCCTTCAAGTGGTGTCATTTCAGCACCTACAGATTGTATCTTGAAAACAACAAATTGTCAATAAAACACGATTATGACTGAAATTGTAACTTTTTTTTTCATGTCAGTTGTCTTTTTTTATGCATTAGCTTTCTGCCTGTTTTTTTTTTTTTTGAGATTCCAAACGGATGAAATAGACTGTATTGTTTAGAATTTCTCTTTTTATTTAGTTTTAAAGTTTTAGTAATTTTGTTGAGTGTTTATCATTTTTATTTGTTTGTATTAAATTTCATTAGTCAAATATGTCTATATAATTTTTCTTAATTTTATTTAAGTTTTAGTTATTTTAGCGCTTCACACAGAAAAATGATGTCTTGGTAACAAGCTGAAATTAAAATAATAATAATATTTTATTTTATTGAACATTTTGTTTTATTTCCATTAACAAAAATTTTATTATTATGGTTTTAGTTTTAGCTCACAATAATAACCCTGGCCTTTATCACCCAACTTTTCATTTACTGATTAAATACTAAATACCATTTAAAGATGAAACAATGTTGATTAGTCTTCCCGCCGATGGGGAAAAGTATATTTCAGTTGGTTAGTAGAAACCAACAGGTAGAGGAATAAATGCATCAGACAATATAAATCTTTATTGTTGTTTCTAAAAACAGGGCACATGTACAAATTCAGTCTAATTACAATAGAACATGTACAGAAGTAATATAGATATCCGAGACTCCAGTGATTGGACAAAAGCTATCATTTGTTACCAGCAAACTTTCAGTGAATGGTTCCTCAGCGGATGGAGTTGGACTTTTTAGGTTCTTCTCGATGCTTAGTTTACTTCATATCTCATTATGATAGAATGTAGTCAAAGAGTATTATAAAATCAAATCAGGATCATCCTTTTTTTAGTTTGCATGAGTCCATTCATATGAGAGGATGTCTCATTATTATTATTATTATTTTTTTTTAGATTTTCTTTTGCAAGTTGCAAATTAAATATTCTACTACATCATCAATGCATAATGCATTGTTTTAACATGAAATAACAATGTTTTTCATTACAAAATAAAATAAAATAGATGTATTTGAAGGTATACCAGTTTTGCACAGAAGAGATGGTAGGTGATTGATATCACCCTCCAGTTTGGCCATCCAGCGGATTGTGTCTTCGGGACAAAGGGAATCCCTCGGCCCTTGACAAGGTGTAAATGTTAGGGATTTGAACAAGCAGGTGGAGGATAAAAGGAAAACAGGTCCGGAAAAGTTGTAAATGGGGTGTAGAATAATTTATGCAGACACAGAAGAGGTTTCGGTCTTGCTGGAAACTTCTGAGCCCTCATCAATCTTCTTGCCAAATACAGTCTCCATGATGCAGGCATTGAACTGGAATACAAAATGGCAGAGTGTTAGTGTTTGTCTGCATGTGCACAGTTATTATTCAGCATGGCTGTGTTGTCCACCTCACCTGTTTGTTCATGAAGGCGTAAATTAGGGGATTATACACGCAGGAGCTTTTTGAGAACAAAGCAGGGATGGCCACCAGGCGGTAATCTTTGTTGGAATCCTCAGCATTGGCAAACCACATGGCAGTGGCAGCATAAGGACCATAGCAAACCACAAAAGAGCCAACCATCACAATCACCATCCTGGACACTTCCTTCTCGGCCTTTTGGGTGGAGGCTGACTCGGCCTGCTGGGCTGCAACCTATGGGTAAATGTTAAACATTTCAACCTCGTGAAATATTAAGTATTTATTCTGGTAAACCATTCACACATATTCTGAAAAAGGATATTCTGCCTACAGTGCTGAAAGTTCTAGAAATTTTTGAAGTGACGTGTGTGTGTGTGTGTGTGTGTGTGTCTGTGTATAAATGAAAAATGAATACATATCTAAATATATTTTTATCTAGAAATTACTCGTGAGTGCACTAAAGTATATTTAAAATAATATTACATTTAATTATTAGTTTTTTATTTTAATTGTATATTAAATTATTTTAAAGTAATATCCTTATTTTTAATAAATCTTTAAAAGTAATGAAAAAATCATCAACATTTATTAGCCAGAAAGTGTGGGATCCCTGAAAAAAGATTTGACAAAATTGCCTTTTGTGCTTCATTGCATTGCAAACAAAGAGCATAAAGGAGACTGATACAATTATTTAATCATGGGCAGAAATTGAAATGAGAAGCAAATAAATATTAAATAATATGATAATCCTAAATAATTTTGCCTGAATATATGCAATACATTTATAAGTAAACAAAATATTTATTTGAAAAAAATATTTGTCTACAAGAGTTTCTAAAAGCAAAGAGTTGGGATACTCACAGCACGCAGGGCTCCTAGGAGCTGCGAGTAGGAGAAGATGATGATGGTCATTGGCATGAAGAAGCAGGTGACTATGAGGAAGTAAGTGTAGCTCTCTGAATTGTACTCCTCGCTTTTTGTGTACCAGTCAGGTCCGCAGGCAGTGCCGAGACCCTCAGGAATGTATCTGTAAATAAGAATGTAAATTAAGTCAATTCTTAAAATTAATTAAGAGAATTAAGAGTGCCTGTTTCAAAATATTTTGCAAACAAAATTTCTTTCACCTGCTCCATCCCCAGAATGGAGGAGTGGCACAACCGGCACCTATGACCCAAGTGAACACCACAGCTCCGATGGCCTGGCCTTGTCCGAACTTAAAGCTTCCAAAGGGTTTGCAAATAACCACATATCTCTCAAAAGCCAGAACGGCCAGAGACCATCCCGTTACAAGACCTGTGAGAACAAGACATCCATCAGCACACCGATCTGAACATACACTCTTAAAAATAAAGGTTCCAAAAAGAGGATTTTCACTGCAATGCCATAGAAGAACCATTTTTGATTCCCCAAAGAACCTTTCAGTGACCAGTTCTTGAAATTTTAGTTCGAAGCGTGAAGAACATTTTAAAAATCTAAAGAACCTTTTTCTGCTATGAAGTGTGTTTTGTGGAATGGAAAGGTTCCATGGATGTCAAAGGTTCTTCATTGAACCACAGATGCCATTAAGTCCTTTATTTTTAAGAGTGCAACGTCTTAGCCATTCAAAGTTTGCAGACTCTCCGTCTTACCTGCAATTGCTCCCATTGCTGCTTCCAATGCACACAACGTATGACCGAGGAAGTAATAACCTCTAAGAGCTGAGACGAAAACTTGGCTTACAGAGAAAGTGTCGAAAATGAAGCCTGCTAGGGAGATGTTCACCAGAATGTAGTTGAGAGGCTGTCGGAGTTTCTTGTACTTCATTGTAACAAAGAGAACAATGGCGTTCAGAGGTGTACCTACAAAAAACACCATGCCCATGAAAGCTGCTTGCAGGTAGAAAACCCACTTGGGGGCCAGGTGGTACTGTGGGCCCTCAAAGGGGCTGACTTTGGAGAGGTTCGCGAATTGAACGGCCCACGCGTCCATAGTTGCGCTGTTAGTGGCCTTGTTCCTCCCAGTGTCCTGGTGGAGATGATGAGTAGCCTGACTGACCAAATGCAGATGGGATGGTCTTTTATAAAATCCTCAAAGTCTTAGCTGGAGTGAGAAGTAGGGGGATAGATGGGGATGAAAAGGAAGATCATCCTCTGGGTGATCTTCCGGATATGTTGTTGGGATAATCCGTCCTGTCCATGCAAATTATGCTCAACACCCCCCTGGAATCTCTAAGCACATGATTAAGCAACATGTGTTGCTCTACAAATGAAGAATATCATATGTTTTAGATTGTAATAAAGCATAAACAACAGTGATACGACACGTAGAAAGACACTTCTAAAAGACCATTAATGTACAGTAAGATTATCTTGAACTGGTATTAAATACGAAATGAATTGAACTAATTGTCCTCAGGAGAGAAGTCAAATTTGTTTTGATGAACTTCTCAATGTTGGCGCAATTGAACATAATTTTATCAACTTTGAACTTCTTTGAGCTGAATAATGGCATTATTGTATTTCTGCTAGTTGCTGTCAGTGGGTAGTAGTATTAGTACTTACATACTCAACAACCACATATTGGTTCACATTTGACCAGCATTTTCCTTTCCAATAGCTTTACATGAAAGTTTCAGTTTTAATGGAATCAAACTATCTTGGATCTTCAATTCATGTTTTCCAATTTAATGTATTGATCTGTAACCAGATCTGGGGACATCTTGGTTGACTCTTTGAAAGAAAAGCGAACTAATCTAAATAAAGATAACAGAAATAGTTTGCAAGTGATTAACCATTGGGCCCCATCATTGAGTCTTCTTTAGCATTACTTTACATGTAAGACCACAAACAACACATATCAGATGTAAATAGCACTGAATAACATTTCTGTAGTGTTGTTTATTATTATTTACTTAATTTGAATCATTTGGCCAGTAAATCAAACAAGTTTAACACTTAAACATTGTAAAATATACTATGTGCCTTAGTCAGCTAGAGTCCAGAGTTATTTCACAACCTGCAAATCACTTGTTAAACTTTAGCATATATAGATTAGCCTAGCCTAAAGGACAGAGTCATTTTTGGTGTTATGAATCGATGCTTATAGTTGAATCCTGATTTCTGAAACCTATATCAGCCTGGATTTATTTCAGCATGTCTGGTAACTCAACAACAAGTTGTCAAGTTGTTTTTCAGAGGATTTTATGATTCTTTTATAATTTAGCTTTTAAGGTTTAGCTTCAACTGTCCTGCTGTTTTGTGGTCTGATAGGAAATGTGAAAATTGTTAGTACTGTATATTTATGAATTGGCTAATGCTTTGAAGAAACTTTGCTTGAAAGGTTTTGAAACTTCTAAAGTTTAACACTGAATTATCTCTGTACTGAGTATAGGTACCTAAAACACTTTCTTGAAACACATGGAAATCAAAAAATAACAGGTAATCTTAAGCATTGGCCTAGTTGTTTTTGGGTCAAACAAGTTTGTTAATTCTTGGCTTCCATTTCGTGAGCAGCAATAGCTTATAAGCAGGCGAAAGGCAAACCAAACTCTTAAGGTCCCCAAGCACAAGGATGAGCCATAATCTGGAAACAAGATTTACCTAAACCAGTCGCTAGAAATCCCCACAAACCATATTGATGTCACAGAGGGATTACGTGCAAACTGGCAGTTTATCTTGTTAGGAAAGACTTAGATTGTGGGTCAATTTTGATAATCTGGGGAGAGATAAAGAGTATTAAACTGTAAATCCTATACATCCGGACTCTTTTTATACACCTCCTTTCGGTTCCTTTGTTTCTCCTCGGAGAATCTTCCCTTCCCCTCTCTCTCATTTTGTTCCTTGGCTTCGGAAGGTAAGTATTGTTTAGGTTAGAAACATATTACAGAGTGAATTTGGTTAATAATGATTCATTATAACTTATAAAATATAGAAATTGATTATAACCGGATAATTTATTCATTGCTAATGCTATGTAATGCCTCTTTTGGATTTGTAAGTTCAGCTTGTTTATTTTGCGTTCGTTACAGTCAAAATCTAAATTTTGCGTTTCTGTTTAAATGATTGTTTGTAGGTCTTTAATTTGAACTCTCTGGGAGAAATATGTTTTCTGTTTATACAAATTTATTCTGTTTACATAAATTTAACAGTATTAATAACTAGCATGTTTGACAATTAATTTATATTCAGTGTATATTATACAGTTTTTTTCCTCCAAATTCTTAGTAAATTAAAAATGTGCTACTTTGTAAAATTTGAAATAAGAATTCACTTATGTTTGTGTTAGATATTTTGTACTGTACACTGTGTTGATTTTGTAGACTTATACAGTAAATGTTGAATGATCTAATTCACGCGAGTCAAAAGCCATCCATTGACCCGGGGTTGTATTGTAACCAAGCTATGTATCTGAGTTGGATGGGTATGATACGACCTGGGTTACAGGAAGGTCATGGACATCCTGGGAATTACAGAGATGAACTACATAATGTGCATTTATCAACTTCATATTGATTATTGAATCAAATATGTTTATATTGAATGTGTGTAAAAAATAGATTGGATTTTTGTTGTTAAAAACTGAAATATACATGTATGTGTATTAAAGCCATCTATATGGAATTTTGCTGCTTGGATGGTCTTTGTATTTTAGTCTGTTATGCCAGTGTGTGAGAGAAGAATGTGTATGTGAGAAAAAGAAAATGAAATAGAGATGAAAGAGGGAGACTGCATGGGAAAGAGACACCGAAGAGGTTGAAACTTGTCTGCAAAACAAAAGATGATCTCCTTCTTATGATTTTTTTTTATTTTTATATTATTTATATTTAAGACACATGAAACATTAGAAAAAAATACTAGCTACATCACCAACACTTTTTCTTCCAGACACCTGAAGTGATTTTTCATGCATATTCCTACTTCACATAGGCTATATTCATTTAATTTCTATATGCAGAAAAGTAAATTCAGTAATATGATAAAAGTTTGCAGAAAATTATATTTTAAAATGAATTACATGTATTTATTAAATATATAGCTATTATTTTATTTAAGCAGTGGGTCATTCTCAAAACAGTGGAAGTTGTAGTAGTATTAAACAACTATGATTTGTTCAATGACTGTCTCTTATATACAACTTTGTAGCCTACAGCAGAAATGTAGATCATAACATAAATAAATATTAAAGTATTACCGTAATAAATTATTAATTAATGGGGGCAGTTGTGGCCTGGTTAGACAGTCAGACTTAGCCTATAACCCAAAGGTTGCGGGTTCAGGTCTCAGGTCTGGCAGGGATTGTAGGTGGGGGGAATGAATAACCAGCACTCTCTTCCACCTTCAATACCACGACTGAGGTGAGACCCTTGAGCAAGGAACCGAACCCCCAACTGCTCCCCGGGTGCTGCAGCAATATGGTTGCCCAATACGCCGGGTGTGTGTTCATGGAGTGTGTGTCCACAGCTGTGTTTGCACTTTTATGGGTTAAATGCAGAGAACAAATTCCAAGTATGTGTCACCATACTTGGCCACATGTCACTTTCACTTTTATTTAAATATAGGCTAGAAGCTAACAAAATATTAAGCAATTGTTTGTCCAACAACAAATTCAAACAATAAAGTGTAAATTACTATATAATATAGATGATAACAACAGCACAGCAATACCGAAATAAACGAATGAATGACTTTTATTAGCCAGTTGTTTTTGGTGAATCAACATTCAGGACGAACAGTGTAGTCCGATTCCCGCAAGAATGACTCTTCTGAACTGGTTCCTTTTAGTGAATCAAAACACTTCAGTCAGGGCGGGTACTGACTCGTTTAGATTCTAACAATTCTAAAATATATTTTATCATATCTTACTTGAAATGTACCAGAACTTCTACTGTGTTATGCTATGTTTGGCTAAAGACTTATCAGAGACTTGACTGTTTGCTGAAATAAAATTTATTATCAGTGGTAGCCTATTTTATTGAATAAATAAATCTAACTTTTTTGGTTTAATATATTAGGAAGTACGCTGGGAATAATTAACAGGATTGCATTTATGCCGACTCTAAAAAGTGTAAACATATCTTTGAAAACATTATATTTCATTAAATTAATTTCTGATTTTTTTTTTTAATGCAGTAAATTTAATAAGTTCATTTTCCCACTAAAGTATTTCTTTCTTGAAAATACTAAAAGAATCGATGAAGGAAGCGTTAATGATTCTGAATCGCAAAGAAGTATCGGAATGGAATTGGAACCGGAATCGATTCCTCACGATTCCCATATGGAACACAAATGGCTCCGTCACCTTTTCATGAGAATGACTCTTAAATAGTGTGTAGCAGTGGGTGTGTCTCCAGTGAAATTATCCTCGTGATAAGTATACCTGGTCATATACTCAAATCCCAACCGTTAAAACAAATTCCAACCTGAGAAGATCCTGTTCAGAAGTGGGTATCTTTCTAAGAATTACACGAAAAGCGCGTTTTTATTCTAAAATCGCTGTAGTCCGGACTCATTATAGTTCCTGTGCCGCGGTTTCCACACGGACTTGTTTGACAGGAGCGCCTTGTGTCTGCTTGAGATGGCGGCCAGATCGGAGAACGCGAGGGCCGAATAAACAGTCAACCTGCGCGTCTACAACCTCCCGAGAAGCGCAAGCCGTGTCATTTACCCCATAGATACACCCTCTAGAACCAGAAGAACGCCATGGAAGGCGGGAAACCCACCCTGCCGCTGGTTTACCAGGCCGTGCAAGCGCTGTATCACGACCCGGACCCTGCCGGCAAGGAGCGCGCCTCAGTCTGGCTGGGAGAGCTGCAGAGATCGGTGCGTTCATTAGCGGGCCTACTGCGCCACAGCACCCTCACTCACTAATGAACTTTTACCATATGTATTGCATTAAACGTATCGTCCATTGAGGCCGCAGTGAAGCTTTGTAAACCGTAAACATTAGCGGTGTTGAGAAGTGGAGGTGGTCACATGTGTTTGGACTGTTGTGGGGGTTTATTTGCATCCATTGCTAAATCCATTCAACTTGCTTGTGGTTTGATGGTTTTAGATCGAGTTTTGGGTGGGTTTAAGCAGCAAGTTTAGCAGAAATAGTTCTTGTAAACACGACAACTTGCGCGATGAGATCTAAATCGGGTTTATCATCTAGTCTACCACGTTAGAAAGCTGGTGACTGTGTGTTGAACAAGGTAACGTAACGTTAGCTAGTTCCTTGTTGGACTTTAGCTATTCCAAAAACCAGCTTGTCCACCATATAAACCGGAATGACCAACTAGTAGCTCTTTTTGTGCTGGTTTACTATCCTAGACCCGCTAGAAACCAGCTACTATGTTTTAAAACACATCTAGTTTAAGCTGGGTTTACCAGTAGGCGAGGTTGAAGTCAAACTTGCCAATTACTAATTTGGGTATCTAGACAGCTTTTTTAAAAGCGTCATTAGACATATTTCAAATATTAATATTATAACATCAGTGTTGCAGTTGTAATTTCAATGCAGATGCATTTATGCTGACTCTGCTAACGCCATAAATTTGTCGTTTTGCCCTTTGAGTTACTGATTCTTCGCTTAGTTCCGCTTCAGAAAACTGCAAGATATGTGATAAGGAAGGTGTTAAGATTACAAACCAGTGGGAGAAATTTTGCAACGCGTTGTGTTGCTTTTTGCAGAACTAAGTAGTGCAATATTGTGACGATAGTAGTATGAATTGCGTCGCTTCAAATTTGACACTTAGGTTAACTATTCTGCTCCTCACAAATCTGTATCTTAAACATTTTAGAATAAATACATAAACAACCTTATCACCACCTTGTCAAATCTTATCTTTTTTGTTTAATATTTTCATGAAACATTCTTAGAAACAGATTAATTAGATTGCATTTATGCAGATTCTCAAAGTCTAAATGCTTATTTATATTGTGAGAATTGTATTCAGTTCATTTCTGATTTGTTATTTCTGTTCTCTTGAAATCTGGAATGACACTGCTATTTTACAACAGACTGCCATATACAGTAAATTAAATAAGAATTGCCTTTTTTCCCAAAATGCATTGCAATATGACGTCAGTAGTATGAACTGCATGGCTTTACCCTAAAAAAACTGAACTGATCTACTGGTATTTTCAGGTTGTGTATTATGTTACACATGATGAGTTCCTGGTTCCTGGTGCTTCTGTTTATTTGCATTAGCAGTATTTATCTTGGTGTGATGCATCTGATGTTGAAGTGTTTATTTTTTTGCTTTTCCTTGTCTATGCAAAATACAACTGATCCGACTTGATGTTTAATAATTAATGATAGTAATAACTAGAGAGTGGAGAGACTGATATAATGCTGATTATGTATGGGAAATGAGCGAATACAGTTTCTTTAAGTCTACTGAGATGAAGTAAACCTAGGTAGACATTTTATCACACTTTAGTCATACAACATATTGATGATTCTTCTGTGGTGACCTCTAATGGGAGCTGCTAAATGAGAGAGAGATGGAGAAAATATCAGAAAATAGAAATTCTGAATTGATAAATTTGCAGATCATCTCAAAATCATCTTTTTTTTGTTAATGGCACCTCTTTGTTCTCCTGTGCAGATGTATGCATGGGAGATCTCGGATCAGCTCCTGCAGCTGAAGCAGGACGTGGAATCCTGTTACTTCGCAGCCCAAACAATGAAGGTGAAGATCCAGACGTCGTTCTACGAGCTTCCCCCAGAGACCCACACCTCACTGAGAGATTCACTCCTGTCTCACATCCAGAACCTCAAAGACCTGTCTCCCATCATCGTCACACAGGTAGCATCCCATCGGCCGTTTGAACTGGGGTTTTATCTGCTGAACATGCATGATTTGTGCTCTGAATCAAAATGTAAGTCAATGCCGATGACCTCAAACATCTGGCTTTCGTGATGTGTTAAGAGGGACAGTCCATCCCAACCACACAGCAGTGCTAAATATTGAGAGCTGTTAAGAAAGTGTCGTTGGTGATCTAATGTCGTTCTCTCTCCCAGCTTGCATTGGCAATCGCAGATCTGGCTCTTCAGATGGCCTCGTGGAAAGGCTGTGTTCACACCCTCATCGAAAAGTAAGACTCTACTTTAGACTTTCCTTCATTTGCATTTTATTGATATGTTCCTTAAATGTAGCCCTGGTTACAACTGATTTTAAAGGGTTAGTTTACTCTAAAATGGATATTATTCAATTTCATTATTTACCCAGCGCTCTGTTTTGGCCCTT